>VZTV01079255.1:50045-66996 GCA_013400875.1 Anhinga rufa
GCCCTGCCCGCAACCCGGCGGTGCCCTGCCTGCAGTACTGCCTGCAGCCCTGCCTGCAGCCCTGCCCGCAACCGGCGGTGTCCTGCCCGCAGTCCTGCCCGCAGCCCTGCCCGCAACCAGCGGTGTCCTGCCCGCAGCCCTGCCCGCAACCAGCAGTGCCCTGCCCGCAACCCGGCAGTGCCCTGCCCACAGCCCTGCCCGCAACCCGGCGGTGTCCTGCCCACAACCCTGCCCGCAACCGGCGGTGTCCTGCCCGCAGTCCCGCCCGCAGCCCTGCCTGCAACCAGCGGTGCCCTGCCCGCAACCTGGCGGTGCCCTGCCTGCAACCCGGCGGTGCCCTGCCTGCAGCCCTGCCCCGGCAGTCGGCGGCACAAGCAGGGACAGAGGGACCAGTCCAGCCCCCTCACCCCCGGGCCCCACAGGGCAGCCCAGGGCGGAGATGTGCCACTGCTGCCTGGGTGCTGCAGAGCACCCCAGCCCCCGGGGAAGGGGCTAAGCCAGCAGCTTCTGCAGGCCCCTGCCCAGCTGGGGGAGGTGGGGATCATGGGAGCGGGGGGACCCCAGGCCTGTGTCTGCAGTGACGGCTGCGTGAGCGGCAGTGCTGGGGCCTGGCATGGCCCTGCCTTGCTCCCAGCGGGGTCAGGGTCAGCCCCGAGCCCCCCCAGAGCGGGCAGGGGAGTGCAGAGGGCTCTGCTGGAGCTGGCAGAGCGGCAGCCCGCATCCTGCGCTGCCTGGGGTAAAGCACAGAGACGCCGTAGCTGTGGAGGATGCCTTTCAGACAGGGTGGCAGCTCCAGCCTGGGGCACTACGGTCGTGCAGAGCGGGATGAGGCGCTTGCTTGGCCCTCTCCTGGGAGGGGGGTTGGAAAGCCACCGGCCGCTGCAGCTGTGGGAAGGGGAGCCCCAGCTCCGGCCCCTGCCCGGCTGCTCCTGGTGGTGCAGGAAGGCAGCAGCCAAACCGCTGTGTTTATTTTCCCCCCAGTAAGCAGCATTTTGACATGTCACAGCAAGTCTCTCAAACACATGTTGACAGAAAATGTGTACAAGCAAGAAAAATGTTCATTTGCATCAAATTGCGAAGCGATTCTGTGAAATTGATACATGGCATTTCTGTGAGCGGCTGTGAGCGGCGCGGGTGCCTCTGCCACTGCAGGCAGGGAGCCACGGAGGGTCCCCGCAGGAAGGACTTTGCCAGGGGGATTGTGAAAGCCCCGAGTACCAGCAGCTTTCCCAAACATCCCAGTGCTGGCCATGGAGCTGCCAAGGGACCTGGGGCGGTGGGGCAGGGTGCCAGCCCGGTGAGCAGGTCCTGGGGCAGCAGACAGCAAAATGGCTGTGTCCAGAGCCTTGAGAGTGCGGGAGGCTGCTGCTGCCATGGGGGAGGCTCAGCCCTGCCAGATGCCCCTGCTCCCGGGTCTCTCCCCCTTCCCTGGGCTCTCACACTGCCCACCTTCACCTGCGCTGGCACCAGCCTCTTGAGCGGGAGCACAGAGAGGCCGGGATCATGGGATGCTCACTGCGGGTGTGACACATCCCAGTGCCCGCAGCTCTGCCCAAGTCCCAGCTGCGCTGCACTGCACGGGGAGGTTTAATGTCTCTGTCCCCAGATCTGCAAAAATGACATTAAAAAAAAACCCTTAATTTTCCATTTTCCCCCTCCCTACCTTCACTCCGGAGGCAAACAGAGCCGTGCTCACCCTGCGGGCACTGGAGGTGGCTGGCAGTGCCAGGGCTGTAACTGTGCAACACACCCATCACACTGACCCGTGGCAAGGATTTTCCCCGAGTCCCAGAGCTTGATCCTGGGCAGTGCCACGTGTTTGCCGTCCCCAGCACCTCACGGGGACAATGCGGGGGGACTGTGTTTGGTCCAAATGTCTGTGTGGATTGAAATGCGGCTGCGAGCGTGGCCTCTTGATCTAACCTCATTAGGAAGGTGGAAGTAATAGTAATTAAAATAATGAAGTCCCAAACTGTGCTTCTCTCCTGGTTTAATTTATTTCTGGCCACTTCTCATTCCCACAACTAATGCTTCACTGAATTAATATTCTGAAAATGATAAAAAGATGGGCAGTGAAAATTGAAACACGTTTCAGGAACTTTCTGGGTGCTTTTTAATGGCGTTCACACCCAGGGCTGTGGTGGTGCCAGCTGGGGAAACTCATCTGCATCAGCTAATGCTTGCCTTCTGTGTCACCAAGCCCCATTTCGGGGCGAACCCTGCAGGGACCCATGCACTGCCAGGAGCCATGCACCACCGGGAGCTGTGCCTGGGACTGCTGGGCTGCCCTGCCTGCTGTCCTGGGAGGGTCTGCACTGAAACACCCCCGGAAACAAGGGGAAAGCAGGGAAAGGCCAGTGCACCTTAAATGGGAAAACTTGTTAGCTGCAGGCATCCCTGCACAGCGATGGCATCTCCCTGAGGGGAGGGTTTAAGCCTTGCAGTCCTGGGTGGTTGGTGTGGCTGCTTGCCTCCGGGTGAGGAAGAGCCTCCTTCCACGAGAGCCATGCCAACCGGCTGGAATCCACTTGTTTCCCAGATGGTTATGACTATTTCATATCTTGCAGCAAACAGAGCCGAAAGCCATGTGTGGAATAATGAGTAAAGCCGAAGCTTAAGACAGGAGATCCTGGCACATCTTGAAGCAATTAAAGTATCAGTTACAAACTTCCGTGCGTGCAAAGACACCATCCTTTCTTCTTCCATCTTTGCAGAACAAGGCAGTGGCTGCGACTTGGGCACCAGGATAAATATTTAAGTCCTGCCTGGAGCAAAGCACACCATGGCTGTGCCTGTGGCGGCCGCAGCGAGGCGAGCATCACCCCACGGCACTTCGTGAGGACTCGCCTTCCCGCAGGCAGGGATGCTTGTCGGTCACCCGGCTGGGTGACCAGTGCCGGTGGTAGATCAGCCTGGCTATTCCCGAGTGAGAAGCCCACTGGACAAAAACCCACTTCCCACCAGCCCAGCAGGTAGGGGTTGCCCCAGCAGCAGCGGTGCCTGTGCCACAGCGGGGAGGGCTGGAGAGGGGCTCGGGGCCATGTCTGGTGAACGGGCTTGGTCTGCCCTGCCGTGGGGTCCCCTGCACCACCTCCCTGGGGCACGGTGCCTTCGGGAGTGGCTGCGGCTGCTCCGGCCGGCCACGGTCGGGCTCTCCCCTCTGCCGAGAGCGGGCTCATGGCCTGCGCTGCCGCGCGCTCTCATTAATACGTGAGATTGTAAGGCGATCTATAATTAGATGCTAACTGAGTTTTCTCTAAGTTGGGTGAGGGAAGGTCACCAAGGTAGAACTGGAGTCAGCTTATTGTTATTATCAATCAATAACCTATTTATTTTCCTACATTCCTATTAACCTCTGCAAACCACTCGCCGTTTCCATTTGAAAGGGCTGTGCAGCCGCTTTGCTGACTGGACAACTCTGATTGAAAATGTAACAGTGACCCGACCCCAAAGGCAGAATCCAATTAAAATCATTTTCATTTGTAGATTAATATTTTTTAACATGTTCTACATTCCTTGCTTCAGCATTTCACACAGGAACTGCTGCCTCATTACACTAGCAGCCTGTATTGATAGTGCCATAAGAAAATAATTACAATTAATTAGACAAGGAGACCATAGGACCATCCTTTTACGGGGAGCGAGGGACAATGTTCGGCTGCTATGTAGCACCCCCATGGTGTCGGTGGTGCCTGGGATGCTCATGGCTGGCAGGACAGGGCTACCCTGCTCCCAGAGGAGGAGAGGGACGGGGTGGTCTCAGCGCCTGGCTTCTTGTACCTCTATACAAGCATCAGCCCTGGGCAGGGGGGCAGGTGAGGGTCACTGGTGGTCCGGCCCGCACTGAGGGAGGAGACCAGATGCCCCGGTGATGGGCACGTCACAGCGTGGCAGTTCCCGTCCTCAGCCTCCTGCGGAGCCTGATGCCGAGTGCTGCCAGGGGATGCAAGGGAGCGCAGTAATTGGCTGATGAAGCTTGGTCTTAATGTAAAGTCTATTATTAATAACGTGACTTTGATAATAAAAAGATTAAAATTAAGTTTACGGTTTGCTGACTGCCCTTTCCACACTGTAATCATCTCTCATTCATATTCATGAACCACTCATTAGTAACCACTGCTTACAAGCAGGCTAAACAGCCAAACCATTCAGCAGCCACTATCTCCTTAACTGCTTAACTTGCTCACTGATTACCAACATCAAATTAACTCTGCAGAACGGATCTAATAAGCTTCCTGGTGGCTTCAAACCTCCTTGAAAATTGCTCTGATGTCTCCATGGGGTCCTATTAGAAAAAATTCTTCCCCTGCGAATATTGTGCTCTTGCGTGGGCGATGCATCAGGCTGCGGCGCTGCTGCTGCTCCGTCCCTGCCCCGCAGCACCGGTGCCCGCTGGGTGTAGCGCTGAGGGTGCACCGCTCAGTGCCATCACTGTGGCAGCCCCGTCGTTGGATGTGGATGTCTTTGCAACACAAGCGGCTTTTGAACTAATGTGCTGTTTTACTGGGAGCCCACCCGCTGCCCGCTGCCGCCTGATTTGCTTTTCTCAGATTTGCCTCCTGATAAGTCACAAGTTTTGGAGCAGCAGCAGCCACTAAACCCCCGGCTGGGGAGAGCTGCTTGCTCCCAGCCTCCCCTCGCCCTGGGATGCATCTCCGCAGCATCTGCCCAGCCTCAGAGCAGCCCCCTGCCACTCCCCGCCAGCCCCTGCCTCCAACCCCGATTCTTCATTAAATGATTCCAAGACTCAATTTGACTATTTGATAGCTTGGGGCTTGCATAACAAAAGAATAAATAAGAACGACCTTTCCATTTAATTGCTTCTTTTAGATGTGGGAAATACATCAGCTTTCTAGCAGTGTGGTGTGAGGAGGTTTGGCGGCACTTAGGAGGAGCAGGGGACCGGCCCGATGATGCTCTGTCACCACAGGGATGGCTGGCCCTGGTCTGGGCCAGGTTTGGGGACACCAGGACTCCCTACGCTGCCAGGGACAGCATGGTGCCGTGGAGGGCAAGCTGTGGGCTGGGGACGACGCTGTGCTGGCAGCTGCCACGCTCGGCACGGAGGATGGGGGTGGCTTCCTGGCAATTAGCTCTGATTAATATTTCAGCGGTGGCCCAGCAGTGCGGCCATGGCCATGTGGAGGAATGCTGGCGCCGCCGAGCATCACGGGAGGAGGCGAAGGGGAACCTTCCTCTCTCATTGCCATGGCAACCGTGGCGGAGCAGCTGGAGAGCTGCGAGGGGTGTGGAGGGGGGGATGCATCCCTCCCTGCAAGTCGCCCCCCGGCTGGCTCGCTGCGAAGCCTCCCCCAAAATCCCTCTCTGAGAGAGGGATGGATGGGCTGCACCTCGTGGGATGCCACGGGCTCCCCATCACCCAGAGCCCCTCCAGCCCCCACCCTGCCTGGGGCTCGGGGCCTCATGCACGCATCCAGACCTGCTGCAGCCAGGTGGGATGTGGAGAGCTGCCCCCAGCTCCCCCCATGCAGTGGGGCTCATCCCTCCCGGGCACAGCGGACAGAGCTGGCTGCTCCTGCCCTCGCCTGGGAAAGGCCCCGGGTGTGCAAGGTGCACACACAGGATGCTGAGCCCCCAGCCCCCNCCCCATGCCCCCCGACCCCCCCATGGTGGGAGCCTCCCACCCCTGCCCGGCACTGACAGAACGAGTGAGGTGGCTGCAAATTCCCGCACCCAGCACATATTTTCTGCATGCTGGTGAGTGCGTCTTGCAGCAAGTCAGAGACAGGCGAGATTTAGTAGGCAGGAGGCGGAGAATTTGTGTATCGGCTCCCTGCTTTATGGCACTGGAGTCTGGGAGGTGGAGGCAGGCAGCAGCTGGCAGCGTGCGGTCCCCCAGCCCTGCACGGCCGCGGCACACGTCCCGGCCCCATTGCTCCGAGGCTGCGAGCAACAGCAGTCCTCCGCTCGGTCCTGAGCTCTGGACCCCCACAACCTCGGGGTTAATGCCATGCTGTCCCTGGAGCCAGCAGCATCCCCCTGCATGGGCAGAGGGGTCATGGACCATGCTGCATGCCCGTCTCCTGCCCCAGCGTGGGCAGAGGACCCTGCAACCCTGCCCCACACCATCCCAGCCCTACGGAGTCCCTGCCCCAGGAGCTCATCACAGCCCCACTCCCCCATGGAGGAGCCCCCAGAGCTGCAGCAGCATCTCTTCGCTGCAGGGCAGGCAGGAGGGGCCGGGCACGCTGCAGGCTGAAGCAGCAGAACATTGCCACTGGCTTTTGAACCGGCAAGGAAGAGGGATCCTCAGCCTTCTGCCCAACCAGAGGAGACCTTCCTCACCTAACCCCTGGCACAGCTTAGAGATGGGCTACCTCGGGCAGGTAGAAGGCGTTCTGCACCATAACCTCTTACTTTCGCTCCCCATCCCTTGCCACCCCCCCCACCCCTCCCTGCATTTTCTTCCTAGGTTCAGGCTAGAACTGATATTAATAATGGCTTATTTCAAGTTTTCAGCCCACTTTCTCCGAAGAAAATATTTATACTGAACTCCATTTTCCATTTCTTTTCAATTACCACTGTGTCTGATCACCTCCCCACAACTCTCCTCTTTAGCCATAAACACAAATCCTATTACCTTTTCTCTTTCTGTGTTTTTGCCCTTTGATTTAAGCTGCATTTTCTCCTGTTTTCATCAGTTCTGGACCTCTCCTGCTGTATATCTCCCTGTTTATCTACTTTCCAAAGGCCTCCTCTTATTTCTCCGGCCCTGATCAATACGGCTGCAGAGCCGGCTGGCAGCTCCTCTCCGCTGCTGCCTGTAGTTTTTCTTGGGGGACTTGTCCAGTATTTCTTGTTAAGCTTCTGTCTCAGCTTGTTCCATTTCTCATTAGGTTTTAGCACTGGCATTGTAGTATTTCTTGTATTTCCACGCTGCCCAGCGGATCTCTTGTAATTCTTAACGGCGAGGCTTAAAGTCTCACTCTTTAGTGGACTCCCGAGTCCTTTCTGGCAGGGTTTGAAGTGGCAAGCAGCGTGACACTTTTATTTTCAGGTGGAGAAAAGAATGTCTCTGGTTCCAAACCAGGCCATGATTTTTTCTAACAAAAGGGGCAGTGGGGATTATTTGTATTTTATGGCTGTTATTCTAGGGGATGTATTTCCCGGGGCCGTGGCAGGTAGCAGACCCTGGCCCTGCGGTGCCGGGAGGGTGGGTGGCAGCACCCAGGGCTGGGGCACCTCGGTCCCAAGCTGAGGCGCGGACGGGAGGGATGCGCTGGGGACACGGCTGCAGTGCTGCCAGCAAGGCAGAGCCAAGCAGCCCCCGCCGAGCCTCCTCCGTGCCCCCCGAGCCTCCCTGAGCCATGACCCTCGCCTCCCTGGGCTGGGCGGCTTACAGCCAGAAAGCATCCTGGTCATTTTAAAGGTTTTTTTCATCTGGATCCCTCTCAAAATTTTCCTTCTGAGAGAGAAGCTGCTTTTAAAATACACCACAGCTTTCCAGCTGTCAGGAGCCAGCAAATGTATTGCTCTCCATGGCTGCATTTCTGAGTATTAAACATGACGCGCAGTCACCGCTACACAATATTTCCTCAGATGCCACTGCACCGCAGGAGCCAAACAGTGTCCTTTAAAATAAAACCAATTTTTCCTGTCTCCTCCACAGAATAGTCTTATTTATACGCACTCAAACAGCTGTTACTGCAGGTTAACCAAAGGTTGTAAAAACATTTTTCAAATGCCCTTAACTTCGCTTGGTTTGTTATTGAAATTGTTAATCTTGTGTTTAGATTTTTTCCTCTATCATGCTGGTATAAAATAGGCAAAACCAGCCCTTCCCCGGCCCTGCAGAGCTTCCTGCCTCCCGGCGGTGGCTCCAGCAGCAGCCTGGTGCCTCCCCAGGCAGCGCCCGGGCCATGCAGCTGCTCCACACCGCCCAGGAGGGATGGAGGTTGCCGTGTCAGTTCAGTCCTTGCACTTTTCTGTTAAATTTCTGTCTAGCAAACTCCTCCGTGGATCCACACATGCATACATGCACACATACACCTCTCTGCCCTGGCTGCGTCCCCCTGCGGTGGCCAGGGACACTTTGGGTTTGGCTGTCGAGGTTTTTCTGGCAACCTTGCGAAACTCTCGGGATTACATCAATGGCTTCTGTTGCCTTGATCCCCCGCTAGACCGGTGCAAATAGGATTTGCAGCATTTAAAACTGCTTTTAGTTTAATAGCCGATGGGGATGTTGCCCGGCAAAGCTGTGCACAGGGCCAGCCCCAGGCCGGGGACCGGCGCTGGAGCATCCCCCTGCCAGCAGCAAGGACCGATCCTCCAGCCCGGGGAGGGGCTGCTCTCACCTCCAGCTGCCTGTGCAGTGCGTGCAACCTCACCTGATGCTGCATGATGCTGTGCAATGCAGCGATGCGCAATGCTGTGCAATGTGATGCAGTGCTGTGCAGTCCAATCTAATGGAATCTAATCTAATCTAATCTAATCTCTCTTCCTCCCCGCCTCGCTGTGCAGCTGGGGTCGGCATAGCTGTGGCAAACCCCTTCCTCTGCACTCAGCATTAGCTCTTTCTCCCCAACCAGCCCCTTGGCCAATGCCCCCGAGGGTCACCCACCCATGCGGCACCGGGACTGCTGCTCCGGCTCCTGCACCTCGCCAGGAGGCCTGGCAGAGCCAGGTCAGGGTTAGTGCTGCTCGCATGGCAGATGAGTGATTGCCATCCTCCCCTCTCACCCCAAGAACGCCATTCCTATGCAGATGATTCTCTCATCTAGGAGTGGGAAACCAAGGCTGATGAAATCCAATCTCATCTTCAGTCTGATTGTGATAATTTGCAACGAGCTATGGAAAAGTGAATTATTATTAAATGCAAATAAAAGTTAAATAATGCTGTTTGGGAGCTGCTCTGTATCGCACCATCTGCATAAATCAGGGGGATGTTTAACCTGGAGTAATATATCACCGCAGGTAGTTACCACCTCTAAATACCGGGCTGTGTGTCCAGAGCTGCCCAGACCCGCAGCTACCCTCCCGTTAACTGGGGATGGTGCTTACACGGCTGGGGATGTGAAGGGGAGCTGCAACTCTGCTGCATCCCCACGCACAGCAGCTCCTGGAGCGCGGCTGGGCAGAGGGAGGGGGACGGCAGCGGGGACAAGCGGCGGCCGGGGAACGGAGCCGGCTGACCTGCACTGAGGAGCCATGGAGCACCCTGATGGTTTTATGTCCCTGTAAATCTTCTACCAATCCAAGGGCTGACAGAGATGTATTTTTAGCTGCTGCAGCACAATTAAGTCTTCTTGTTAGTCTCAGGAGGAGAAGGAGGTTGTTGGTTTACTTGCAAATGCTTGAGGTAATTCTCTAATGGCTCCTCCACCATTACACAGACACTGTTTTCAATCTCTTATCATATGTAATCCCTAATGATTTCTCTGTTATGTCCTGTTTTATTAAAGCGCCATTGAACTATAGCCTATTGATTTAGATTTCACAGACAATTGAAATTTAAATTGACTCCAAATTGAATGTCTCCATGCAATCTGTGTTCTGTACTAAAGATAGATAAAATGCTTCTATTTTTGATAACAACTTATAGCGGAAGCATGTTTTAATTTCGGAAAGTGTGGAAGGGCGTCAGGATTTCCATGACAATGTCAGGTGGCCCGGATGGCAGCGGTTTTCTGACTCGCGTGGGCATTTAACATCGCCCCGGGGCTTGGCAGGAGCTGCCGGAACACGGGCAGCGTGCTGCAGGTAGGCGTGCACGCATTCCTTGGAGTTTTATTTAGAGAAAAATTGAGCTTAATGCCATGAAGGATGCAGCTAGTGAAATCCTGAAGGGCTCTCGGCTCACTGAGCACGAGCTGAGCCGCCCGTGCCGGCTGCCTGAGCTGCCAGCGGGGTGCTTTGCCACCGGGATGCTTTTCACTGCATGGCAGCGCCGGCAGCACCGCGAGCAGTGGGCTGCGGCGAGCAGAACCGACACGCGGCTGGCACAGCCGAAACCCCACCGGGTCCCTAAATGTCTTGAGGTTTTATTTGCTCCCGTGTTATTCATGGTTCTTAGCAGGGCTCCGGGCGGTGCACAGACCTGGCCAGGGGCAGGACCCCATCGGCAGGAGCACATGGGAGGAGCTGCAGCTGGGCCCAGCATCACAGCTCTCTGTTCCCCGCGCCCTGTCCCAGGGTGTCCCCATGAAGCACGGGGTGAACGCAGCCGTCCCTGCGGGCTCCAGGGACCTGTGCCTCCGCCTCCCAGGAGCTTTGGTATAAATAATAAAGAGTTACAGGCTGCTATCTGCCACAGGCTCTACTTATATGCCTCCCGCTAGTAATAATGTCTGTGTTACAGCCGACCTTAATGCCAGCAAAGATAATTCTTTCAGTGCAATGAACTGTTTATTGGCTGATGGATACAGCCCTGTCATGCAGGGCAATCCCCGCAGACCTGCAAGCCTGCAGAGCCCCTGTGCAGGGGCAGGAGCATGGGGGGCCCTCTCCGTGGCTCAAGCACCCCCCTGACATCCCGCAGCAGTGCCAGCAGCCCGGTCCCTCTCCCAGCCGTGCAGTGTGCACGCTGGCATCTTCGGAGGCGAGGGCTTGAGAAACCCTCCAAAGCAGCCCCTGGGGGCAGCGTGCTGGCCACGGAGGCAGGAGGTCAGCCCTGTCCTGCCTGAAACCTGCCCCTGCCCTGAGCGTGGAGGCAGATCCCAATGCCGCTTCCCCATCCCCTGCCCTGCCCTCGGCCAGGGCCCATCTCACAGCTCTGGAGCCGCTGGGAGCGGGCGCAGAGTCCGAGTGCAAATGGCCCCGCGTGCACACGCATGGCAGTGTGTGTGTGTACACGTTGGGGGCCGCGGCTGATGAAGTGCGCTGCGTTCCAGGCTTTTAGAGACATTTACGTTTAATCTACAGTTTAACATTCCTAGCGGGAATACTTCACAGCTGAAGAATGTTTTCCCCAAGCCTTTAGTCTCATTTCTGACATTTCACCTGTCATATTATGTGCTTTTCAGGGGAGCGAAATGGCAGCTTGTCTCCTTAAAAGCGATGGACACACTGTTTGTCAATGAGACGAGCTCTGGGCGCCGTCCCCTGCTCATTTAGAAACAAAACTCACCTCAAATGATGGTTTGAACAAATAAGCCGCCTTGCCAGCCTCTTCCCAGTGGAAGACATGGGGGATTTCCCAGCCATCGGGGCTGGGTGCTGTGAGTGGGGAGGGTGCTGCAGGAGGACGGGCGCCTGCTCCAGGGACGAGGAGGTGGCAGGAGACCCAGCAAAATCTACTAATGTTAATGCTGCCCACCTGGAAGGACAGCCCACCCCCAAATACATCTGGTTAAAAAAATCATCTGCCTTTAAAGCCCACCTAAACTCCTACAACTGGAGCTGTCACCTAATTTATCAGGTTACTGCGGTTTTCTAAGAATGATAGACAGTAATTAAAACTAAGCTAATAACCTCCTCACTCTTGACATTTCTACAGGGGTTTTGTTCACCATTATCTACATATAGATTAAAAATTGTAATTGGACCAGAGATAGGGTTAGAAAAATCAACCACCTTCCAACTGATAGTTTGCTAGTGAGTGACACTTTGAAATTTTATTTAATCTGAGAAAATTGAGTTGAACTCCAGTAAAGTTGAGTTACCATGAAGTACCTGCATTGGGTAGAAAATGCACTCAACAAAGGCATGGGAGGGAAGTGTGTGCAGGGGGCTAAAGCAGTGAAAGGGACCCCGCTGCGGGGCTCCAGCAATGCTGCCCTGCTGCAAACCAGCCAGGAGAGTTTGCACCGAGAAAGTTTCTGTACCAAAATAGTCAAAGTGGAGCAAGTGATGATGCTGGCAGCACCGTGTGCTTTAAAGCCTCTTTGCAAGTGTTGGAAGCAACCTGCCAAGCTGGCAGCTAGTCCAGCCTCACCCAGCTCCTCCCAATGGACAGGGCATCCCTGTGGATGCTTGCTGCTGCCTGCAGGCATCTCGGGTGCACGAGTGCAGGCACTGTAGCACGGACCTGCTTATGGGAATTTGCTCCTTGCTTCTGATAGCAAGCGCTTAGGTGATCTGCCTTTTATTGCTGTTGCTGGTGGTCTTTCATCCTGCCATCTTTTGCAACAGGGCTTATTCACATGCTCGGCCACAGTGCAGGAGCCTCAGACAAGAGCTGTTGCTTGGGTGACAGTTCCCTGGAGAAATGTGCCCATCCCAGATGCTTTGGCAACAGCACGGAGATGGCAGAGATCTGGCTGTGGGTGACCCCTCTGAGGAGAGGGACCCCCATCCAGCATAGACCTGGGGGGAGTTAGCAAGGGTTGGTTTAGCTTTAGATGGCTGATGCTTTCCCCCAGGCATCCCAGGAAAGCAAAGATTCTGTGGGCACCGAGCATCCTCCCACCCAGCAGAACCCCATGGGGGTGCACATCCCACCCAGCAAATCCCCCCATCTCCCCGGCACCGTGCCATGCAAGGATGCTCAAGCACTTTGGGGATGATGCCGGCAGGCGCCAGGCTGTGCCTGGATTGCCGGAGCGGCTCGGCAAGGCGGCTGACATGCCGGGGCAGGTAGGGGTCAGCGAGCAGAGCCACTGCTCATGAATTTCATCGTGCTGGTGCAGACAAAGAGCATCCCCACGTCAAGCTCTCTGCTAAAACTCACCTCTTCCTCTGGTGGCTATTTCTCCTGCGTTATTTAGGGTGATTTTTATTCCAATCTATGGCAATCCATGATCACTATAGACACTTAATTATTATTGCAATAATTATTATAACACAGTATTAGTAATGGAGTAATGACAGCATTTATTTTAAACTGTGGCATAGTAACTAAGCAGGGCAGTACTAATTGCAATGGTGAATTATCCTCATAGACACTATTTCAGTTATTGTTTTGTCACTATTACGTTTATGACAGTAATAATTACATATCTAATATACTCATTATTGTTAGATATACAGAATAAGTCTGAATAAATGCAGCAATTAAGGGATAATGTTTCTGGTGGGGAGTTGAGGAGCAAGAAATTACTTTGGTGGCTGGTTTAAAGGCTGGAGTAAAGCAAGGACTCTCCTGATGGAGAAGACCTTTGGTGGCGCAGCTGCTGGTTGCGCTCTGGCACTTTGTGCTGGTTCTGCGGGCTGTGCCAGGGGATGAGGGCTCGATATGGGGAAGCCTCCTCATCAGGTCTCTTGGATGGCCATCACATCACCCCAAGACCCCAGAGAGACCTCAGCTCCTGGAGGTGGGGCAGTTTGAGCAGGGATGCCTGCCCAGGGGGATGCCTGTGAGCAGGGGTGCCCAGGGGTGCCTCACTGGCACTGCTGGCTCGCGGGGGACCATTCCAATAGCTCCCCTGGCCGTGGCTTGTCCCCTGCCACCCAGCACCCATGCTTCTCTCCTCAATGCCTCCTGCGGCCGCCCTGGGCCAGGGTCCCTGTGTTGCTCCCTCCGCACCTGCTGAGGCAACGAGCAGGGCTCGGTGCCACGCACCGAAGCAGCAGTTTCTCTCTTTGCTGTTTTTCTCCCCTTTGTGTGTGTTTTTCTTATTTTGTCTCCAAGGAAGCGAGATCAGCTCCAACGATAGCAGCAGCAGCACCACCACCAACCAGTCTCAGCTAATGCCCCAAGCACAGTGTCACCATCTCTACTGCTGGCTGGAAGATTTTGCTTTTCCCCTTTTTGAAGCCTGGCTCTTGCCAAAGGAAAAGGAAATAAATAGTTTGTTAATTGAAAGCTTTACTTAATACTCAATGTTTAAGATGCTATAACTGCTTTCCTTCCTTTCTGTGCCTCTAATAAAAGCCCAAGGAGATTTTTAATGGTGATTGTTGCCAGGGGACTGACTCAGCTCCAGTTGTAGGGCTTGACCCCCCCCCAAACCTTGTTTAACTAGTGTGAGGGTGGCTGCAGCCCGGCTGACCTCCGTGGGACCACTGAGCGTAACACCAGAGGGAGGAGGAGAGGCTGCTGCAGCCAGGCTGTGGGACCCCTCCCCAGTGAGCCTCCCGGGGGGACACGCAGCAGTGGGGCTGCCAAACCAGACACCCGAGGGAGTGGGAGAGGGAAAGCTGCTGCTTCTCCTGCAGTTTTATCCCACCGGTTCTACAGCTCATGTTTTCCCATATCACCTGCCTATATCACCTGCCTATATCACCTGCATGTCTTGACGCGTTGGTCTCAGAGCTCACTGCACTCTGCAGAGAGCAGAACAAGCAAGGGGTGTCTTACAGCCCAGCTAATTTTACTGGGGACACCCCAATGTGCCAGGTTTGTGACTTCTCAGCTCTTGATTCACCACCCGCAGCAATGCACTAGTCAGGTCTCACCTCAGAATTTATTAAGAACAAGCCATGAATGTTCTCCCCAAATCACTTTGCTTAAGCAGCTGTTGATGTGCAACTGTGGAAGGCAACAAGGGCACAAATCAGTTGTACCCCAGCAACAACAGTGAAGGGGGAGAAAGACACCCCATGGAGCAGCTGAGTTTCCCCTCAGATGTGGCTTCCGTCAGCCGGGTGCCAGCAGCAAGGGCTGGTGCAGCCAGCGCTCCCCAGGGAGCCTGGCCGCCGTGCGGGTGCCGCTGGTCCAGCCTGGGCAAAGCATTACTGGGGGGAAGCGCGGTGCTCAAGGCTGGCAGCGCAGCGGTGCTGGGGGCAGTGTGCTGCATGCGGTGTGCAGTGACGCAGCGTGCAGCTGTGCAGCGTGCTGCCTGCAGCATGCAGCCATGCAGCCATGCAGCGCGCAGCGATGTGGCTATGCCCTGTGCACTGATGCAGCCATGCAGTGTGCACTGATGCAGCCATGCAGTGTGCTGCCTGCAGCATGCAGCATGCGGCGCGCAGTAATGCAGCCATGCAGTGTGCAGCGTTGCAGACATGCGGTGTGCAGCGAGGCGGCCATGCAGTGTGCAGTGATGCAGCCATGCAGCCATGCAGCGATGCGGCCACGCAGCGTGCAGAGATTCAGCCAGGCAGTGTGCAGAGATGCAGCCATGCAGCATGCAGTGATGCAGCCATGCAGTGTGCAGCGATGCAGCCATGCAGCACGCAGTGATGTGGCCATGCAGTGCACAGTGACGCGGCCATGCAGTGCACAACGATGCAGCCATGCAGCGCGCAGAGATGCGGCCATGCAGCGTGCAGGGGTCCAGCATGCAGCGTGCAGCGATGCGGCCATGCAGCGTGCAGGAGTGCAGCATGCAGTGTGCAGTGACACGGCCATGCAGCGTGCAGGGGTGCAGCATGCAGCGGTGCGGCGTGCGGCAGCGTGGTGGCACGGCACGGCGCGGTGCATCGGCGCATCCCCACACGATGTCCCTCTTCACCCGCAGCACGGCCGCATCCCGCCCTGCCAGCCACCGCCATCCATCACCGCCGACCCGCCGGTCCTCTCCCAGACAATAAGGGAAAATCGGCCCTTTCAGGAGAGCCACTTTGTTGTTTATACAAAGGAGTTTGGCTGTTAACACATGTAAGGTAATGGGATCCCCCACCGGCTGCTCGCAGGGCCTGCGCAGGGGTCTGCCTGATGGATTACCCACACCATTCATCTAAATTATGTCACAGGCAATAAGCAACTTGCTTAATCTGTCTAAATGAAGGGCTGGGTTGGCTGCCGCTGACACGTGCTTAACGTTCCCTTCCTCACGATCCCCAGCAGTGCGGCACGACGACAGCCCCCGTCCCCATGGCACCGTGCTGTGACGGGGCCAACCCCCCCCAGGGTGTAAGGGCTTCCTGCCCAGCCGCCCCGCAACAGTCAGGGGTCACATCCACTGGACCCAGCTCCCGGGGTGCAGGGTGGGCGCCAGCCCCCAGGGAGGGTGCTGCTGACATGGATGTGGGTACAGACAGGCGTGCGGTGTGCGGTGATCCTGCCCCGGCTCCGGCACACGCGAGCCGCCTGCGGTTTTGCAAGCATCCAGAGGCTGCATCTCCAGCTTGGCGGCTGCCTGCACCATGGCTTTGAATGCAAAGTCTGAGCGGGGCAGACCTCAGCAGCGGCAAAGGCCTTGCACCTCTTTGCCGTTCACACCAGCTCCTTCGGCGGGCAAAGCCAGGGGAGGCTCCTCGGCTCGGCTTGCTCACGCGTGTGAGCTCCAAGGGCCAGCCTGGCGCCTGCTCTGGGTGCAGACCCTGTGCCGTGGCGAGCACGGGGGTTCCCCTCTCACACAAATCCTCTCTCGGTGTGAATCTCATCAGCCGTGCGGCACAGGGTGGTTTTTGCTGTGGCATGGCTCGGTGAGAGCAGCAGCCGGAGCTTGCTGCCAGAGCAAGCCCCCCCACCACCGCGCGCAGAGCTGCAGCGTGTCACCGGCGCGGAGACAGGCGGCGGGGCGGCTCGCGCGCATCAGCTCCCTTGCTGTACAAATGCAAGCTGAGACGCAGGCAGCGAGCTGGAACGCTCCTCGGCAGCGTGAGCGGCCGCGCTGAGCCACGGCTCGCTCCGGCCCCACAGCGGGGACGCAGCGGGGGTCTCCCACTCGTGGCTGAGGGTTCGTGGGGGTCCTTGGCCAGTGCGTGTGGAGCAGCCCAGTCAGTGGCTTCCATCGGCAGTGCAGGGGCTCGGGGGAGCGGGAGGCTGCGGAGGGGCAAGGGCTGGACGTGGGAGCTGCAAATCCCAGGTTCATCTGGGGTGCGTGGGAGGCTGCATCCCTGCCTGGCAGTGCCAAGCACGACAGCGCTCCGCTCCCGGCCACCGCTGGGATTGGGAGTGGGATCCTGAAGGGCTGCTCCCACCGTCCCAGTGATGAGGGCCCAGGAAGGGACCAGTTCCTTGCTGCACTAGGTGCTGTGTGAAGACATACCAAAGCACAGCAAGCTCTGTCTGGAGAAACTTCACGCCTGAGTGACTCCAGGGGAGGATTTTCTCAAAAGCCAGGAGATCTTTTGAAAGTTCTTGCCTGCTTCGGCTAGTGCAGGCAGGTTTGGTTGCTGCTTGACCTCCTCAGCAAAGCCAGCCGTTGTGGTTTAACCCCAGCCA
>VZTV01079256.1:0-25314 GCA_013400875.1 Anhinga rufa
TTTCTCCACCCATCCCTGAGTAGATCTTAAGTACCCTTCACCGCCTTGGAGTCAGATTTCATGCCAAAATGTCTGCATTACTAGTTTTGCAAGTGCTACCACTAATTGAAACCACATAATGTTGCAGATCTGAAATAAGGCAAGCAGGGCATCCCTGCTGAAAAGCTACCCAGCAGGACAAACCCTTTGTTCTCTTTTAAAATGAACTAATTCAAGGGAAATGTTGTCTAAGTCATTACTTCTAAATGTATGCAGAATTTCCTCCACAGCCCCACCCCACCCCACCCCCCCACCTATAATTTTCCTGGTTAGCTATCAAAGGACTTTGCTGTTCTTGTAAACTGCAAAAATGGTTTTCATATGCACACTTGTCAATTCTAGGTGTATAAATTTTGCTTTTGCAAGGATCTAACACGGCACATATTGTGATGACCTGTGGGTAGGGTAGTTAATTAGCAGAGTCCAGATCCTATTTAATTTCATTTATACTGGAGTAATTTAAATAGGAGAATGATCACAGCCACACTCAGTAATTTAACTCTCTCCTTTCAAGGCTATTTTAGTAATTATATTTTAGTTGAATGTTTTCAGGAAGCTTTTACACTGCTTTTTTTCCTGAAGCATGCAAGTTCTCTCCCTCCTAGCTCCCCTCAACACTGGCTGTTTGTCCTTCTGGATAGTGTTAGCTGCATTCCTTTAAGAAATTAGAAAGGATGCAGCTGTCATTATTTTGTCAATCATAAAATCCAAGACATGGAAAAAGTCTTAGGAAGGTGAGGGGGGTCATAAAATTTCTATTTGGAAAACAGGTTGTTTCCCAATACTTTCAGCAGTACTTTCACTTGACCTGAAAGAAAACGGTAAAAGTTGGACTTTTATTATCAAGGCTTGGATTTCCAAGTGGATCACTGCGATGTGTGTACATAAACATCACCTGATACCTGGTTTGGAAACCCTCAAAAGTCACCCTCAGCACTTTGGGGGAAATAACTCATATAATTTCATTCGGAGCTTCATCATTGTCAAAAATTTTGGTGCTACAGCAATCATTTCGCTACATACATTACCACCAGTGAAACAGATAGTATGGCTGTGGCCCAGACCAAAAGTGTCCAGATCAAAGCATGTTCCTTGTCACAGTGAGCGGAAAAACTGACAATAGCGTATGACTGCTGGCATGCAAATAACTTGTTCACTTGCAACTTGACAATGAAGGCCTTGCTCACCATGTGCCCCTTTCAAATCGGTCTTATTGGACAGTGACTTTGAGATTTAGGAAGACTTTCAGGGATGTAAGGACTTACAGAATCCTATTTTTGTTTTCTCTCTGAATAGATAGGAGGAAAATAAGTTCATTGCAATGTCAAGATTCCAGAAAAAGATTGTGCAGTTTTGCTGTTGAAATTTTGATTGCAAAGTAGTAGACAAATAGGTTAGCGCTTGCTTTTCAGTACTCTGAAAGGCCTTTACTGATGCCATTAGTATTCCTAGTTAACCATATTCTCATCATACATGCATTACAATTTAAAATGAAATAACCTCATAAATTCCTAGCAGTTTCTGTATGTCTGCTACAGATTATGCACCAAAGATGAAACTTAACATTTATTCATGCTGGAAAATATTTTTGTATGTGTGTTTTCTTGACTAAAAATTCTCATTTAAGTGTGTCAAATAATTTGGTACTTATGAAAAATTTCTTCCTGACCATTGCTTATCTTGTTTGTGTATATGGAAGCACAAATCTCAACAGTTACATCACTTTTAACTTAAACAGCTGGTGGCAGTCTAATTATTTATTTTCTTGAGTCCACGGCCTTTGGAGGTACAGATTTCCAGTCACTGGTTAGTGTCTGAGTAGTGAGAAACCTTTTGTGAAATATGGGACTTCAGAGGAGGAGGGAGGGGTTTCCTTTAGAGTAAGAAAAGTGTCTGTGGATTTTGTTTGAAGATACAGTGTATGATTAATGATTCTCTCTTCACTGGAAAACAGTAACTCTCATTAAGTGAAATGAAAGTACACCAGGGTTAAATGCAGCCTAACTGAAAAAAGAACTGAGCCTAGGAAATCCAAGCATCAACCTTTTTTTCTGGGCAGTGAAAAGCAAAGTGTAAATGTATTAGGCTTAAGTTTCCAGTGAAGAAGCCAGGTATTTTGTTGCTTTCTATTTGCTATATAGAAGATGAATCCTGAGCTCTGCCAAGGGTTGCATGTTGCTTGTCTGGGCTAATGAGTGAGTTATCAAAATACAAGATTTATGACAGCAGTCAAGGAATTAATGAGCAGAATTATGAGGGCTGAGGAAGCTTTGCAAATCCCCAAAATAGAGAGAAATCTCTGCTTGAATCATCTTCTGTTGTGAATTGGTATGGCATCTGCTGCTACAAGTCTAAAAGCGGAATGAATAGACAAAGAGTTTCAGAAGTACAAGCTATGCTTAATTACCAAATATTAACAAATAGGAACTCCGCAACAACCCTCTGTGAGATCACGCTCAAATTAGCTACACATTCAAGTTTTAGAGCAACAATTTCCTCACTTCTATTTATGGGAAAACTGTAGTATATATACCAGCCACAGAACTTCCTGCATCACATGACACGGATGATTTTCTAATTGACTCACCCTCTATATTGCTTCATGCGTGGTCCCTTAGGAGCTTTTTTCACTGCGGAGCTCAGTGAAGCTCACTGTAAAGCTCTTCTCAAGAGCACCTCCTGGCCAACTTTTGGGTGTGAAGAACAAACAAATTAGTAGTGTGTTTTGTGGTGCCTAAGAAAAATATTTTATCTGTGAGACTTCATGTATTAATCCTAGCTATATCTATCTGCTTACTGTGTTTTCATGACAGTGTCAGAAGAGCTGGAAAAAGAGCTTGATTTTTACATTGCGTTTTTCATACTGAAATTATTCCAGTAGACTTAAGGCAACTATTAAGTGTTGTCAGAGGCTGTTAAGTGTGCTTACTGGGTAAGCAGAACAGAGCAGTCAAGTTGTGGTAATGATAATTCACATAAAGCACCAGACAATGAGAACTTGAGTAGGAGAGTAGGAAAAACTTGACCATAGACTCAGAGTATATCAGTATATCCCTAATTTTTTTCCCTTCCTTCTTTCCTCCCTCACCAAAACTCCCTCTTGGTTCTTGGAACTGAGAGAGTAGCAACCCAAATTTTACTTCTCATCTGCTCCTTCATGTGCCTTTTTCTCATTCAGTCAGGCATAAAATATTGCACTTTGCTGCATAAAGGATGAAGTGTTATAGGAGTAGATTTCAAAGGTATTAGACACCTAAACTTCTTTTACTATTTCAGAAGAGGTACCAGGCCTGTTGGAGTCCATATGGTTTACTGCAGAACAAGATGCATCTCCTGGCACTTGTGGTAGAACCCCTCCAGCATATCTCAACAAGATAGCATCTGAGGCCCCCAGATAATGTTGTGCTAGTGACCCACATTTATGTTCTGGGTGTTAGTAAAAATAAAGTAAGGCTCAAAAAAACTTAGATCAGCAGCAATTAGTCTATAATATTCTTTGAGTTGCCACCTGAACTCTCTCTATCAAATAGTTTGAGATTAATTAACACCATGCTATGGGTCTCTCCTGATGAAGCTATTCTATTCTGGATGGAGCTCTACCGTAGCCATTGAGAAAAAGAGCTTTTGGACATTTACCCAATGTGTGGAGCAACTGGGTGCCCAACTCCTTATCAGCATCTATACCAATAAATAGACAGGCATTTAATACAGAGTCCTGGCTGGACACCCTGCTGATCAGAATCACCCATAGCCTGGGGGTTAAAAGATTCTCAGAAAGTAAAAGGCTCAAAGTGAGTTCTCTTACAACATGGAAGAGTGATGTGGATGTTCCTGGATTTTTTATTGCTGAGAAAGAAGACAACTTTTTCCAATTTCTTGTATGTATAAATCATGCCTCTCTACATTTCCACTACTTGGCTTTAAACAAACACAAACATAATACAAATTGATGCCTGAAATGGAAAGAATATGCTTTTTATAAGACTGAGTGAAAACAAATGTCAGTTTTGGGTCAACTGAAACATTTCATTCCACCCAAAACCAATTGTTCACACAAGTCTAAATAAAAGGTGCTAGAACCAAGCCATAAAAGCTATTGCCAGAAGCAGAGCTGAATCTGAGTTACTCAGTGCTCTGAGGCTGCCTGGCTAGCTGGTGTTCAGTCACTAGCAGAGAAGTAGGTATATTTCAATTGACAGATATGAAAAATGTAGTATCCTTTTGCCCCTTTTCTCTTTCTTCCCCACCTCCACTGCAGGTGGCTTCTCCATCATATACTGTCCCACCCTCCCTCCCTGCTTTGAGCCACAATTAGCACATATTTTCATAATAAAAATAAGCCTCTCCCTCTGTCCTCCCAGCTGTGCTTCCCACCCAAATTCCCATTATGAATCGAGACAAGTACATGTGTTTAAAATAACAAAAAATATGTCTGTCTTCCCTCCCTAGCCTTGCTGCCTTTTTTTCACCCATCACCTCAGCTTCACTGAAATATTTCCTGGAGGGCTGCAGAGTTTCTGCTGAGCTGAAGGCACCTCGACCATCTGACTTCTGCTTCAGTGTTTTTAGAGCAACACGTGACCAGGGCACTGGGCAAAAATGTCAGGAGTCTCTGTCACACTTGAGACAGTCAGATGAAATAGGTGCAAAAGGACAAGGCCAGCTGGATGGAGGCCCAAAGGGAGAACAGAGGGGTGAAAGCTGTGCTTATCTTCGTGAATCTACAGGGGTTTACACTGCAGAGTTTAGCGTACTAACAAACAGGCAACTGCAGGAGCACTCCTGGTTTGAACATTAGCTAGCATGGAGACTATGTAAGTGTGGAGGGGAGGAAGAATATGTTAGCTCGGCAGATTTGCATATAACATGCTAGATAGATTAAAACATACATGCCAAGGAAACTTAACCAGGCAGGAGTCCCTCCACTATTCCAGCAGGAAATAAGAGGCTCTCCATAGGTTGACATGGCATGTCCAACAACTCTTCCTTGATACAGAAGTACGTAGGTTGGTTAGAAATATCACAACCTTTTTTCTATGATGAGAATGATAGTTATGTTCAACATCCTTCTCCATGCCTCAGAGCAGTTTCTCTGGAATGCAGTTGAGTCAGCACCTATTGAATACCTTAAGACACTCCAGAACAAGCTTATTTGTATTTATAGTTTATCAATAAAAATGTTGGAAATATTTGTATGATGTATGCTTTCTGAGAGAGGTTTCTGTTTCTGTTCAGTGTTGCATGAGGTACTACCTCTCGAAATCTGACCTAGGCATTTTCAAACCAGAGCCTGCTTCATGCTTCTCAGCCTTCACCATCTGAACTTTTATTCAGCCTTCAGCTCACTGCTCCATGTGATCAAGTGAAACTGAGTTTTCAACCTTACTTCCCTTGGCCTTTTAATGGCAACTGGGGTAGCTATCCTAAAGAGGAATAATGTTCTAGCTGAGTTAGTTGCAAGGTCCAAACCTGGCCCTGCTTGGGCGCTTCTCTGTAAAAATTTTCCCACAATGAATAACACTGAGGATGTTCTCATTTCAAATGACTTCTCAACCAAAACCAGCCATGACCTACAAGGAGTTGCAAGGGTACTGGTTGCTTTAAATGAGCTTGGCAGAGTGATGCAGAAAAAAGTTATTTTGTGCTCGCCTAACCCAGAGGATTGCGTTAATAAGCACTGGGCCATGGTCATTGGCTCAGTTTGCTGCTGGCTGAAAGGGCATATTATGTACAAAATTGTTATCGAGTTTCATATTCTAGAGTTCCCTTTTCCCAGTGTCTTACCTCCGTACACAGAATTTCAGGCATGGCTGATGAACTTCCCAGCATGCCAACTGTGAGCCCTGTTAGCAGAGCAGCGCAGGTTTTGAACCCTGCCAAGCGCTCTGAGCCCTCATGGTGAGCAGCCAAAGCAAGGGCCAGCTCACAGCTGCTGGGCATATGCCGAAATCAGACCCCGAGTCCTTGGGATAGACACCTGCCGGGCTTGCTTTGCCCACTGCATCTGCCCAAGTCGAGCACACATACTGCAGGTAGTGTGCTCCTGGACCAGGTACTGCACCTGTTCAATGGCCAATACCTCCAGGTACTGCAGGAAGTGCAAATCAGCCTTTCCTTTTTTTAAAAACCAGGGCCTAGCTCAAAATTATTTTCTGTCACTAGGAAGTATTCAGCTCAGATCTTACCATTAATTACAAGTATTCATAAGGGCATTATCCAGCAAGCCCGAGGGGACATTTAAAGGACATATGGCTATCCTAGTACATGCATCACTATTCCATTGCCTATTTTCATAGCTCCGTGGATCCTGTGGACAATTTATATTTATTTGTTCAGGCTTCTACAGGCTGCAGAGGTGAGGGTAATAAGCTTGCCATAGGTAGGCACCACCTCTGTATGCTGAACAGTTCATGACCTGTCTCCCAGTTTTCCATTCTGTGATCTCACAACCTGTCCACCAGTTTTGATGCCTCCACATCTACCAAAGAGTTCATTAGGACAAGGACAGTTTGAGCCTTAAAAAAAATGTAATGGATGGTGTCTCTGCTAGGGATTTGCATTTCTTGTGTACGCTGGGTTCACATTCCAGAGGGGTGAATCTTGAGAATGTAGTTGTTCCCTTGAGGGCTCAGTCACCTTCTTCAGCAGCCACTGATGGAGTTGGTCTAGCAGCCTTTGATGGAGAACAACATGCACGCGTCTTCCCTGGCAGAGCTCTCCCTGGCATAGGCCACAGCCAGTTTCAGAGTCAACCACTATGGATTTAGGTTTCCATCTAAAACCACTGCATCTTATCTGCTCATTAACGGAGGCCAGAACTGCTCTTCAACCCACAGCATGGTCATTTTTTTTTCCTTCATTCCCACTGCAAGTTAAAACATGCTTTTATTCTTTGCAAAACACAGACTGGCCCACCATGACTCTCCATCCTTGGAGGATGAGCCTGTCTCTGGGAGGATCGCCTGTCTTTCCGCTCAGGTTAGTCCCTGCCCTGGCTGTGCACATCAGGCAGCTTGGAGACAGTACTTATCAGCCAAATGGCAGCTGAGAGGAGAGGGGCAGCTTGGAAGGTGGCATGTGGCCAGTGCATGGGAAGCAAGATGGGCTTGAATGCAGAGGGGGAAGGGATTGGGGGCTCTCTATAGCAGTACAGGTACCATATGCTCAGGGTCAGCCCTGGATGGCATGGATGGTTTGGAGCAAGACAGTTAATAGATCCTTTATTGCAGCCAATATTCTGTACTATTTGCACCAGAGTCAAACAGATCTTGTTCTCATGCTCTCCTTTTGGAAGGAAACCCTGTCCTGATCCTCCTGTGTCAGGCACAAGATGATGCCCTTAAAATAGGACGAGCATCTGCACAAACTATCTTCACCCTGATCTTGATGCTGTGAAGAACCTTTGGTGATGGGAGTAACCCAGCAAAGGGCATGATAAGGGATCCTAGGATTCAAACTACTTGGTTATCACCTTCTGGGAGCGGGATCTGTGAGTACTATTGCCTTTCTGCTGGTCTTCAGGCATGTTGGAGTGCAAAGACTTACGTAAAACTTTCTGATAACCCTGTAGACATGAGGAGTGAACTGAATCAAATGACCATGAGGAAAACTACACCTGTTTATACCTGGTGAAACTTCTCAGAGAAGACATTTCTTTTTTTCTTTTTTGCTTGACAGTACAGTTTGTTTGCATAAAATTAATTCTAGGCACAGATTGTACCTTGGGAAGATAGAGTTCAAGGTAACAATTTTTTTTTCTATTTGGTTGTTAATTTATTATTTGCGCAATGCTGAAAACAAGCTAAATGTTGTACAAGCATGCCCAGGAAAAAAAAAAGTAAATTGAATCATTTACAGAGAACAGGCTGGTGCAGACTTTCTGCTGGGGTAATCAGGCAGGGGAGAAAGGATTAATGTCTCTGCATTATTAAGCTTTGGTGTGCTTGTCATAACCTTCTACCAGCTTTTGCATTTACTCACTAAAACCTGGCTACCAGATGGCATTATTTGGCTTTGCCTATGCTTCTGAGACACCCTAGTATCATCCTGCATTCTATCCAGAACTCCTTGGTGTGTTGTTATACAGTAAGAAGAGTGAGTCTGGCACCTTTCATTAGCAAACCATGCAATAAATAGCACGAGAACCCCAGGAACAAGCTGGTGCTGTTTTAATGCTCATTTAAGTCTAGCAGTTTTCTGGCCAATCTTCTCTGGATTTTAATTTATATCATAATTTCATATTTCTATTTTTGTTTCTGAAAACTTGTTTTCTTTTTTGCTTCCTCCATCAGGAAAAGCAAGCATAAGAGCTTCAATCAATTAATTTCTCTCCCATTAGTTTTCTGTCTTTATAATTCTAATGCCAGTATTGATTGGAGTTAACCCCTAAATTTACTGATATAAATAAAAAGCAAATTAGCCCAAATATATTTCTCAACATCTTCCAAGTACTTATTTCCTGCAGTGGTTTTTGGTACTCTGCCTCACCCCAGTGCTGCCTGTCAATATTTTTGGCTTTTAACATACATAGTACAAAAATATTCAGCAAAACTAATTTCTGAAAACAGAATTTTCCCCCCATTAAGTCTTTATGAAGCAACTCAAGAGGTTAAGAAGTTATGGCATTTCATAATCAGTTGAGCAATCATCCTCACATACTACTGATAGCTAAATTTTAGTTCCATTTATATTTTTCTTAGATTTTCTATTCTTTTAAGTTTGGGGCAACCCTTTATAGCACTGACTGCTGCTGTGAGCTATGTCTTTCATCTCCCAGCTGGCTGAAGTACCTGTGGTGGCTACCTCCAACCTTAGGCAATGCAGAACCACATTTTGTAGTCTACAGAGGGTTTTTTTTAGCAGCTCTGGGGGACAATCACATCTATTAAAAGTTCCAGAAGCTCTTTTAAAACAGGCAGCTGGTAAGCCCTGAACTATAAGGTTTTATCTGTCAAGATTGGGATAAGAATCCCTAGGTGAAAAAAGAAGTTTGGCCCTTCAGCCTCAGCTCTCTTAAGGAAGACACTACAGACCCTGCAAGGTATGTGGCTCAGCGTAAGATCAACTGAAGGACACCTTTAGATCTGATGTTCTCTGAATGCTCAGACTAGGCAGTGAATCCTGAGCTGCTTCTGGCTGTGGCCATGTAGACAGGCCCTGGGCCCCCACTGCCTCTCCAGCTCTTCCCTGCAAAGGTCGCTCCTTTGGAATCAGACCAGGACTTTTGCAAATACTGGCTGCACTGATGAAGTGTGTGCAGGGGGCATGGACTCTGCATTAGGAAAATCCCTCAGTAGGATCTATGTAAGATTATTTCATGCCTGCTTGTTATTACCTAATATTAAAGATATAAAAGGAAAATCCATGGCCGTTTGCCTGTATATGTGAGGGAGTACCATGATATCTTGCTGCCATAAGCTGTGTTGTTTCTTGCAGTAAACCTCTTCAGAGAGGGCCTGGTGCAAACCACAGAGCCTGTGCATTTCCACACATATTTGCCTTTCACCTGAATTCCACTTTCTATAGCTAAAGCTCAAGGCCCTCAAAGTATGGTTACAAAAGTTTAGGACTCCACAGTTCCCTTTTGCAGTGCCTCCAAGTAATAGCTTTTGTTCTGTCAAGCCTAAAAAGGTCTTGCAGTTAAATTGCGTGTAGATATCTGAAGACAAAGCAGTGAACATAGTGAGTATCCATAGCCATTCAGTCACAGTATTTCTGTAATGCAATTGCTTGCCCATTTAGTTAAATAAAGTATCTAAGCAAAATACAGCAGCGATAACATATTCTGCATAGTAAACCATATTTGTCACCCACTTTTGGATTCTTCTAGTGTTATTAGAGAAACTCCAGTGACATGAAGAGTAGAAATAAACATTTGTAACTTGGTCACATGTTCTCAGTATTTCTATAGGGCTGGGTTATGCCACAAAAACATCATCTGTGCTCGAAGATTTGCTTATTTTTCTCTCTTGTGGAACATAGGACAAAGGTAAATACCCTCCTGAAATATACCACAGTACAAAGCCATTTCTTCTAAGGAGGAATCACAGATGTCGTCTTTTTTCTCTCTCATCAGATAGTTCAGTGCAATCTTCCCCCCCCCNTCATCTGTTGCACTTTTTAGGTAATTTAGACCAACTGCTTATTAACTTCATGTAGGACTAGCCCAATGATAAATAAGAAAGATGTCAAATATTTATGTTGATGCACTAGCCATATGAGAGGCTTCCTGCAGCTTTCATTTGTTAGCTTCTTCTCAAGTCTGTAAGGTAGGGTCTGCAGTTACAGACCTGTTTACCACAGGTATTTTTGCCTAATCCCTTGTCTTGCTTGCAGGGCAGTGTGTTTAGGCAACAACAGTGCCTGGTGGGAAGACCAGCATTAGCAGCTGAAACCAAAAAAGACACCTTTGTTGCATCTGAAGACCCTGCACTAGCGAAGTGGCTTCTGGTTGCATTATTCTCTGTGCAGCAGAGGAGGAGTTTGCATTTGTTTATAGGGTTTGTAAATTTGCACAATTAATATCAGTCAATAAATCTGCCATTTAGGATCTCTCAGGAAACTGTCAGAGTTGCATTAACTGCATTCTCCAAAATCAGTGACCTTTGCAAAGACCTGATGAGACACTCCTGCTGTTGGTGAACATCATTCACACAAGCAGGGAGAAAGCTGTGTGGTCAGGCCGTGGGCTGAACCCCATATGTGCTAGAAACTTCAGCACAACAGCCCTCATCCTTTGGTTCTCTTTAGAAGTCTCTGTGCCGTCGCATTTTAGTCCCCTTATATAATTTACAGTGGGTAGCATCTCTCATTGTGCTGTCTTTGCAACACAGCTCTCTTTAGAGATGCAAAAGCCTGCTTTGCTGGACACATATACAAACCCCTCATTTAGAGCTATATAAAAGGGCCGAGAAAATCTTCTCTTGGTGAACTTAATGGGGGTTTTATCATTGACATCAATTAAGGCCAACTTCCCACCCCTTTTTCAAGCAAGACTAAAACACTGAGGTCAGGTGACTGGCAGAAATTATGCAAGAATTACAACCACCAGGACAGAAACACAGTAGACTGCCATGTAAATCTTTGTTGTACCAGGATCCATGAGTGTCAATGCAGTTTTATGAGTATACATTTATTTATACATGTCACCATTTTGAGATAGAGCTTATGTGCCCTAGGGAAGTGCTGCAAAGCTCCCACACCTCATTATATAGATGTATGTAAATTTTCCATGCATAGTAAATACACTCAGAAGGATTTATTTTAGAAGTTGCCTTTCCAACCTCTTCTAATGTTAGCTCTAAGTGAACATGCAAGCAAAAGCCTCACAACCACACGTGGAGAAACAAGTTGTGAGTAGCATTTAAACCACCTGTCCAGGGAGCTACTTTGGGCCCGCGAGATGTGCCAGCAATGGAAAGGTCAGAACGAAGATGCAGGCAAATAGAACGGCAGGGTCATATCTTAACACAGAGCCCAACTGTGCTAATATGTCGACCCTTTGGCTCCCCTGTCAGTCTGAGTCGTGGGACTGCTGCTTGGGTTGGGAATGGCAGACAACAGTAGTATAGGTCCCTTCTGCAAGCTGACTTGTGTATGAGGGCCTGATTAGCCATTTGTGCTGCTGGGGGTGATTGGGGAGCATCTGATGAAGTGGAAGGAACAAGGTGTGCTCAGCTTTTGGAGCAGAAAATGTAGGGGCAGGAAGAGCTGGAGGACGACACCTGCTCCAACAGCTTTGGAGGTATCACAAGGCCAGCAGCACTTAGATGCCTTCAGGGAGTACACAGACCCCACACAGAGCCTGGAGTCTGCACAAGTGAGACAACCAAGTACCTGGCCTGGAGAGCCCACATTCAGGCAGCAAACAGGTGAGAAATCACAGAATACTGTGAGTTATGAGAAAGCTCTAATCTCATTTCTAATCTGGTGAGGAGTGGCACACTCCAGCATGCACCAGGATGAATGAATAGGCTAATGCCTTCCCAGTTAACTTCTAGGGAAAGGCTCTTCCTGAAGAGTCTTGGACTGCCTTAAGTGGCAGGATGATATAATCATACCTGGCATGATGACTTTGCAGTAAAAATTGACAAATAAATCAGAGAGAGATAGCACAGTTGGCAGACATATCAGCAAATATCAGAAGTCCTTCCCCATAACTAGAGCTTCCCCAATGTTGAAACAAAAGAAATGGCCAGAAATTTCTGACTAAATATATTTCCATGGATTAGTCTGCATTGTCAAAGCATAAAAATCTCTGAAGTACAGGTTCAACAAGTTTTAAATGTGAATATTCCTGTGGTGCAGATCACTTCCAACCAGAGAGAGAAAAGGAAAAAACAGTGACTCAAAAAATGTGAATTTTTTTTCCAATCTAAAATAGACAAATACAACAGTTCTGTTTTGTGATATTTCCCAAAGACCATATTTTGTATGTTCCAGGGTGGAACAAAAAGAATTTGAGACCTTTAAAGTTATCATAGAATGGAACTGTTGTTCTCTGGCCAATTCTCTTAAGGAGGCTTGGAGTTACAGGAAATGCCCTCAGAAATTAGAGATATAAAGAAAAAGAGGGGCATAGGGAGCTGAGAAACATTACTGTATATTTCATTCAGGAAAACAATGGTCTGCTGTCATCTCTCTATTTCCAAGGACAGTAGTATCTTAAGGACAACACATAAGATCTTTGGAATGGAATAACCTTAGACAAGCGAGTACCCACCCATAGAGCATCTAATAATATCATAGCAGAGCGATAGGGCTTTTTTTAAAAAGTTGCCTTTATCTCTCTCCAAATAGCTGTGCAGATGCATAGCCCAGCCTAGCAACTTTGCAAACATTAACACTTGTGAATAGTTGATAAATTCTGCAAAAGCCAATGTCTCTCCTAGCTCTGCAATAAATAGAGAATGGAATTTATCAGATTAATAGTTACAGTTTGGCTGTCTAACGATGAAAGCCAGAGACTTTTTTTAATGGAAAAAATTGTAAAATGGTCCCTTTAAAACATTTTCGTATTTCTGAAAAGAACTTTTGCATTGTTTCTGCAGCTCATGAAATCATTGTTTCTGGAGGAGTTACCATCACCTAGTTCACCAGCTGGCCAGCCCTTCAGTATTGGCTTGCCTTTAAAAGAAGGCATCAAAATCAGTGAAGAAAGTGGCAATGATTGTTAGTGTAATTTCTGAATTTAAATACAAGGAATGAATCAGAATGCAAAGTTCAGCAAAACAGAATGGTGATCAGGATAGATGACAGGCTGGCTGCCTTTCTTTTAATGCTTATCCTGAAGCTGCTATATCATCTAGTGAAGCTGAAAGCCCTTTGGGACCCAGGATGCATCTTGCTAATGTCTGTAAAGTCCTTGTCACATTTTCAGCTCTGTGATACTATTAAATCCAAGTTACAGATTCCAATGCTGTAGAGAAAATTAAATATTTATTAAAAGGAACAGCACTGTGAGGCTCAAACAGAGTGCCTATCTGCTTCATCCCATTTAGACGGCGCGTCCTTGTGCCTTGTTTGTACAGCACAGAGAATCCCTGATCTGCAGGTGAATAGTCCTTGCGATTGCCCACACTTCAAATTAAAGGATTTTACTGAATATTCTTTGAAGGAAACAAGCAGGGAGGCCCTATATATGTGCTATACTGTACTGAGAGATAGACAAAGATATGCAGTATGAATTTATTTTTGCTAACAGTCAGAGAAATAATGCTAGTTATTTTAACTCGCCCTTGGAGTTACTGTTCTGAAGGAATGTGCTAAATGCTATGCATTTCTCATGTGTCTATTTGAATATGAAAATTCAACAGCATGAGGCTACATCTGTTCTAAAAAAAAAGATCAGTGCTTGGCATCTTGGTGCGCGCTGTGCTACAATTCATCAGATTCCTTGCAATGTAGCTAAGATCTACATTTTTAATATTGGCTAGCAGTGCCTCCATTTTTGGGTTGTTAGCCTAAATTGCCTTACAGATGTTGGATGTTCTGGGAGTGAGTACTGCGTGCTGCTTTGAGAAGCCTTAAATGAAAAATCCAATATTATTTTGGGAGGCACTCCAGAATTATCAATTGCCTAAATAGATGAATATTTCAAGTGCTCCTGAAGATAATAGTGCTTGAAAACCTCATGCAATAATATTCTGAGATGTTGTAGAGCTTACTTCCCATTATATCTCTTTCATCATTGATTAAATATTATCTGGTACTCCTTCCAGAGTTCATGAGAGGCTCTGCAAGACTTAAAGTATATTGAATTTGGAGTTGCTTAGTCAAGTCAGAAACCTTGTTGCTCAGTTTGAATATACAGCAAGTTCAGATTTTTTTCAAAGGCAAAAAAAGCAGCACACTATTTTTTCCATGGGTTTAAATTTTGCAAGTTGCTCCAATACTTTTAGATAATGAGTCTGGAATAGTCTGAACAAGTGCAATAAGTAGTGTTTAGCACCACACAATTAAATGAGAGAGTACACAGAAATGGCTTCATTTGAACTTGAAAACCTCAGTTAATAAATAAATAGATAAAGTCCCTAAGAGTTCCCATTTAACACAAAAACCAGAAGCAGATACTGATAATTATATCTATATCAAGCAGTACTTTTCATAACTGGATTCACTTTTGGGTTGCAAGGGGTGCGACAACCAACCAGTGCAACATCTGAGACTTGTACTGTTCAGCTACATTCATTTCACCCAGCGTTAGCTATCTAAAAATGGTGTGCCTAAGCTGGTTGTCTGTGCTGCCTCACTACTCACTGCAGAGACCGATGCATCCAGAGATGCCTAAGAGGGTGCAATAAATATACCTTTGGAGGTGCTACAGTTATTTGAGATGTCTCTCCCTAGATTTGCTAAAAAACAGAGTATAACCCAACTTTTAAACACAAGCAGCCACTTTGGAAGATACGCTATTTCTGTTACTGTCTTACTGTTTTATTAGGTCAGTCCTACACATGGATGTTTGTATCTGATAGAATCTGTATCGCTAAATTCACAGAATGGCAGGGGTTNTCCTGTCATCGGGCACCACTGAAAAGAGTCCAGTCCCGTCCTCCTGACACCCGCCCTTCAGATACTGGTAAGCACTGATGAGATCCCCCTCAGCCTTCTCTTCTCCAGGCTGAAAGAAAACAGGTCTTTCAGCCTTTCCTCATAAGGGAGATGCTCCAGTCTTCCGATCATCTTGGTGGCTCTCCACTGGACTTTCTCAGTCATTCACCCCCAAATGCACAATTCCTATCACTTTTAGAAGTCATTTGTGTCCAACTGTTCTTAAAACAGAAGTTCCAAAGCTGCATCACAGAGAATTTGTGGAAACAAAATTTTAAACTGGCACATGTGAGGATCCGCTTCATAAATGCTTGAATATGTGAAAAGTACTGTGTGACTTCTCTGATGAATAACAACTAAGCAGCACAGCTTGACTTTCAAATATTCATAATCAATTCATTAAATAAGGAATGAATGGAAGAAAATTATGATCACAGATATTCCACAAACAGAAGGGAAAGCTAAATGACAATTCTGATGTGTCCTCTGAATATTTTCATGAGAAAACTATATTAATATTTAATGCATGTATTACCTTTTTCAGTCAGCTCTAATTTAAGTGAATTTAATTCGTTGTGAAATGTCTGCTAATAGAATACTAATGCTACTAGTAGTTGCTTGCTGTACTTGGGGAGGCAGGAGTTAATATTACTAACATCTGTGTCTAAAGATGTTATTCTTAACACTGAATTAGAGAATGTTGTAACCATGTAAATTTATAAACTAGCACAATAGAAATGGAAGCAGTGTGTCAGAGTGAGCTATTTAATCTATCTACATAAATACGTAATCTCACAGATGGCAAACAACCCCCAATTTGAGATCAGACCATGAGCAATACTGATACTAAAGAAAAGCATGTCCCTAAAATGGCAAAAGCTGGGGTGTCTAACAGCAAAGTCAGTACACCGTGTTTCTAATTAGTCTGAGTTGCCAAAGACCTGCCTTGAACTGCTAGCTAACGTTCCCAGGTCTGTGAGCCACTCTGTGACGTAAGGTGCTGTTCCCTCCCTTTGTGCACTCCAGGGGCTTTTCTGCATGGGCTGCTGAGCAATCCTTGCAAAGGGTGTCCAGCTTGGTGAGCAGGGGAACCTTCCCTATTGTGGGCAGTTCCTGGAGACACACAGCCTCCTCCTGTCAGGGCTGGCACTCCTGAGCCTTTCTGACTCTTAGACCTTCTGGGACTGATAGTAGAGCTGGCCCTCAGGAGCTTCATTGCCTTCAGCCATATGTTTCAAGAGCAGATACTTGCCACCTTGAATTGTTCTAGCTCAATCCAGTTCAATGCTACCTAATACTTAGAGAATGCCCTAGTAACTACACTTCTGGAAAACTAAAAGCAAACGGTATGCAGGAGTTGATGGAATCCCCTGATGTGAGGAGACGTTTTATTCTATTTCATACCACTTCTTTGCAGCTTACTGTCTTCCTTCCAAGAGGAACAAAGAAATGAGAAACGTTTACAGAATTACCAAAAAGTTCATGAGGAAATGAAGGGCACAGCCACACATTCACATGCTAATATAATATATACAATTAAAAGAACTGGAGGCTTAATGAGTGCACTAAAGAAAGGTTATTTTAAGTGTCTGATGCTAATGGTTTCTCAGTCAGCTTTCTGATATCTATGGAAATGACTGACTTTAAAAAACAATGCTTCTATGCAAGTTTGTTTAATGAAGTTTGAAAACAAACTTCTATACAATGCTATGAGTGATGGTCTTAGGACAATAAATCTGCAAAGATATATTTAACTGGAGGAAGAAACGCCAGACAAAAGGGAAAAATAAAGATCCTGAAATGTTTGAGCATAAAGAAACATACAGGCTTGCCACACCAGTGTACTCGAGACTTCATTGAACTGAAAGTATCCCTTATTAGCCAAGTCCTTCCTACGTGTCTTTGCTAGGTCTGGATTACCAAACAGGAGAAGCTGAACAAATTTCATCTAGGTTAAAAAAAAAAAATTAATGGGATCTACTTTCTGTTGGGGTTGAGATGAACCGCCTCAATTAATTCCTCACCCATGGCGCCTCTGTCTGATGCCAGCCAAGCCTTAGAAGGAGACAGGCCAATACTTTAGCAGAAAACAAAACCTCTTTTCTTAAGACATTTCTTCTCACACTAGAAAAAATGCTACTAGTTTTTCTTTGACTGAATATATAAAATAAACCTTTTGTGCTTCCCAAGGCAACTCCTCCTTCCAAAACCATCTCCCTGGGAGCGTGATCAGGTGTTACCGCTGTGCAAGGGCAAGGAGAAAAGGCAGGTGCCCTGGGAGCTGGGCAGGGCTCTGGCACGGGAGTCATCAATGCCTGTTGCAGGTGGCATGTGGCAAGGCTAGGAGCTGGGCATCCCCAAATGGGCACCCCAAGCTAGTGTGGGTGGGCAGCTCCCTCCTTGTGCAGCAGTGAGTGCCCACAAACCCACTGAGGAGCAGCATCTCCTAGCTCCCACTGACTTTCTACTAGTAGGTTCAGTCCCTGAACCAGGAAGGAAAATCAGTCTGACTGACCAGCAGTGAAAAGTTGCCAGAATCTGCTCTAAAGCACAGAAAGGGAGTTTTATGCTTTATGTGATCTACCATTCTCCCATCCTTGTGCATTTCAGGGGATATATGGATGCAGGATGGTGCTAAATCCAGACTTTTTCCTGGGGGAGAATGTGCTGGGAAAGCAATAACCCCATCTCAGAAGCAGGCAGAAAAACTGCCTACAACCTGAACACTGGAGGATTTGGGCATTTTATTACTTTTTACCTAATTCTAACGCTAATCAAGTATGGGAGTGTAATAAGTGCCGTGAGGGTTAATCCTGGTGTCTGAGTATATGACGGGCTGACAGTGTTAAGCCTTCTTTTTAGCTGCTGTGTGCAACTGATCTTAAATCTGAAGAACTACCAAGTTACAGACTGAGCCGCTTTTGTTTACATCAGGCTAGATTTACAGGAGGCACATGTACAAATTCTAGAGAATTTTAGGAGATCCTCAAGGTGTTCCCTCTCTTCCTCAGTCTAAATGCTAGCATATTCCTCTAGAACTGAGAAATATTTTCATTTTGTTGCCCTGTTTAAGTACACCCACTTTACCTAGATCAGGTCATATCCCAATATGAATAACATACTGAGGAAGTAAGTTGCTAAACAGGCATTTTGTTGTACCAAGCTTCCTTATGAAACCATAATCTTTTTGTGCATCATATTGCTTGTGAGGGATTAATGGTAATGGCTGCAGTGAGATCTGTGGGCTTGTCATAGTCATAACTGTAGAAAAGGAGAGACTTTCTGCACAGTGGGTTGGTGGATGACACTGAGCACTTCATTCATAGTGCTTGGACACTGCTCACAAGAGCTGAGCCGTTTTCTCCTCTCTTTCTGGAACACATGAAGTGCTCTTTGAGAGCAGGAAAACAAATTAGGTCATTGACCTTTCCCATGACCTTGACACAAATTTCAGTTTGCATTGACCAGCAGAGTGCCCAGTTGAATGGGACCTGTCCTGTCCTCTTTCTAACCATGCCTCACCCATTTCAAAGTGGCAGAAACAGAATAGAAAACCAAAGTTCAGATAAAAAGGAGGATTATTTTAATAACAAAACCCCCTTGGGGTCTCCCTGACTTCATAATTTGAGGAAACTAAGTTACTTCATTCTAATTCTGATATTTAGCAACGTTGACAGCTCTAATACATTGTAGATCCTTCAGATCATATTGTTAAGCCAACTCACTCTTACAAATTAATCTGAAAAAAGACAGATGCCATAACTTGTGAGGCTGATAGGTAATGACAATTGCACTTGCATTTAAATACAAAGTGCATTTCAGGCCTTGTGCTGCATTCTCCAGTCAGAGAGAATTGAAACATTTTCACAGCAAGAACTGTATCTTAACAGTTTGTTTTATGGGCCACCTCTTGTATCAAGGGGGACCAACACAGATCAGTTCTCCTCCCTGTTGGGTAACTACTAGTAGTACAGCAACTACAGTTGTTTATATCAAGTTCCTTATAATCAAAAACGTATTTAGGTATATGTCTTCTAAAGTATATGGCTGTGTGTATAACCAAGCATTCAATTATGGCCAGAGCTTTGTAATCATTTAGACTGGGCCTGCAAGATCCAGGGCACAGGCAGCAATGCAGGCAGTAGGATTTGCTTTCTGTGGCTCTTTACAAACTGTGTGTAAGGTTTCTGCAACTGGGAAATCTCCTACGCACTCCCTGACTATCTCTAGTTCTAGACTAGAAGTAAATAAATGTGTAAAGGGGTTTTCCCAAAAGTATTACACCAGTGCTAATGAGGGGATAAACCATTCTAGCTCCACTCTTCCCCTAATGAATCCATGCTTTTGTAGGTTTGCCCAGACTTCACGCCAGTGATTGCTCCTTCACCAGGAAGGGAGCTTTAAAGGAACTGGGAGTGTGGTGTAGGGTCATTAACTGATGAGATGAAAAATTTTGTAGCTTATCATATTGCAATTTAATCAGCAGAAGTGAAGAGGAGGGTCTAGACCTATGTGCATCTTTCAACACACTTTGGGCTACTAGTTGGTTTTGGATCACAATTTGAATGTGTGTGATGACGAAGAAAAAACTGTTTTCCAAAGCATTCATCACAAGCCTAATTTGGTCTCCTGTAAATCAATAATGAATTCTTGGATTTCTGTCAACTGAAGCAAAGTTAAGCCAATGCTAAACTGTTTTGAAAGACTCACCCAAAAATCTTATCCAGCCATTCAATTCCCATTAAGGATCTGCCTGTATAAAGTTGCAAGCAATGCAGATATGCAGTTCCAACACGCAACTGCTCTCTTTGCACAAACAGGACAGCATGGTTTACATGCCATTAGCAAAATGGATGCATCCCTGATCCTTTTAAAAATAGGCATTTGATTTCTTTGCATGAGGAATTCAAGTGTGTGCCCAGCACATATATGAGCCATTGCCTACATATTTTTGCAGAGGGGAAGAGGGCTAGAATAAAATACTTTTTGTTGTTAGGTGAGTTTTCTTGTGTATGAAGACTTCTTTCTTCTTCAGCTATGCAACCTTAAAGACGAAAGAAGGCTTTAGTTCACAGAAAAGTTTCGTGCTTTAAGATTATCTTGAAAGTTACTCAGTATTGTGTTGCTCTAAATAATTATGCCAGCTGCAAACCGTAAAGATTAAATATATGACCCTAGCCTGAGCAGAAGGCTAATCTCCCACCAAGGTAGATGAGCCAAAGACTACATCAACTGAAGTAGGGATTTCAATATTGCTTCTCTTCCTTTTATAAGGAAGGTGTTCGCATACTGTCCTGGCAGAAAGACAGACAGATGAGGAAGGATGATACATGTGTATTCTGTCACAGGAATTTTGGATGAACTGCATGATTTATCTAATTTTTTTTAACTAACAGGAAAGGAAAAGTTGATTAGGAGGATGTCGGAAATCAGACAAGCAACTTTTTACAGGAGGGTTGATGACTTTTTCAAATTACTTCAATAGAACTCATCACAGCTATTAATATTCAATAGCTAAGTAAGAGCTCTTTAGAAATAAATAGAGAAAAGAGGAGGAGGCAATTGTGTATTTAAAGTAGATTACTTATCTATCTGTAAGGTGTTCCTGGGGACCTGTACACTTCTTGGTGACCAACATTCAATTTCTCATCTGTGAGTTTACCCTAACATTTTCAGACCACAGGGAAACTGCATTTCTTGTTCAGTGTTTGAGCGGCTGCTTCCTCTTCAGCCCCAAGCTGGGGCTGCTTGTCAGGAGAGCTCTGCAAGCTGGCTGTGTCTCAGTGGCTCTCCGGACACACAAGGAGCAGAGCTCTGGTTTTCAACTCCCAACCCATTTTTCAATACACAGCAGAAGTTTGCTGCCATTCAATTAGAGCACTTTTCTCAGCCTTTTTCCTCTGCCACCACTGTACCATGCTTGCTTTGTAAACATTTTCAATCATCATAACAATAGAAAAGTGAAGCGTTACAGTAACAAAATACTTATTTGTCTCCTTAAGTGCTTGTCTGTAATTCAGTTTAATGATGCTGCACTTTCTTGTAGTCTCTCCTTGCCTAGAGGGTGCTTTGTATTGATTAAAGCATGGTGTACGTCTCAGTAAAAAACAACCACATAAAACAGACTGAAAGAGGAAAAACCATCTTCAGGTGGAAAAACACATTTATCAGAGTAATGAAACTTTTGATTTGGAGAATCATTTAGAAGATATACAAAAAGAAATTTAGTGCTTAAATAGAAATCTTGGAGAGGATAGGGAAATACCCACTCAGTTTCTTGTTCTCTGTCCTTTCCTAAACAAAATAACCAGTCCCATCATAGAATTAGAAATATTGCTCTATATGCACTGTGTCAAATCCCAGTGAGATGTATAATACATGCAATGCTTCTCTAAATTCCAAAATAATATTTTTCTCCCAGTTGTAGTTATTAACAAATATTAACTCAATTCAATTTATTTATTTTCAGAGAAAGTAAGTTGTAGGTAATTAATAATAAAATGTTATGTGATAAATGGAAAAAAGTGATCCAATCAAACTATTATGCTTACATATTTAATCAATGATCTGAGAAATAGGACCTATTATTTGTATTGCTATGACTGAAAATAAAATATTCAAAAAGACCTTTAAATATTTTAAATGGGCAAAAGTTAAGAATTTTTTTCCATTCCAGTTCCAATATATATATAAAACTCTTTCAATCCTGTAGAATTTTTTCCCAGAGAACAAATTTTCTAATGTGCTTAGGGCAGTCATGAAAGAAAAATGTAATGAAAAAAATAAGGAGTCTCAGCAAAATACGTGGACACATCACCAAAGAGCCCTTCAGGTTGCCTCCTCCCCATAGGGACCAGAACCCATGCCTGACTGCCAGGCTCCCCACAGCAAGCGTGGGAGCACAGGCACCTCCAGTGGGACGTAGGACACCAGGCAGGGATCTGCCTTGCACAACCAGAAGGAAGCAATATAGACAAAAAGCCTTGGGAAAAGTTACTACCTTTCATGTACAAATTTACAGGCCACTGCTCTCCACTAAAAAGTGGTGGCAATTTCAGCTTTCCCTTCTTTGATGGAGATTTCTTGAAGAAAGCTTTGACTGACAAATAAAAATATTCCTTAGATCGCATTGGTGTCCTCTTCTAGTATCAGTGTCACCCTGTAACTTTTGCAACTTAGTATAAACTAAGCCAACAGATGATACTCTGAGTTCCTCTCACCCATGAGGAAAGATTATAACTGGTTTTTACTTGACAACATTAGCTTCTAGAGATCTTTATTTTTTGCCCTTCAAAACCAGAAATTGTGCTGGAAGACACTAAGCATTATGTAGAAATTCAGGAACTGTGGAAATGTTCTGCTAAGAACTTCATCATGTATGATGGCACCATGTGGGTCCTAAACCTAAGCTTTGGGGTCTCTTGACTGAAACCCCAATATAAAGCAACAGAGTGCCGTCTCTCAAGCAAGTAGTAAAGCCTCCTTTTTTAATCAGTCTCTTTTTAATTTGCCAGTGTTTGCATTCACTAGCGAGTAGCCTCAAAGCAGTCATAACCAAGGGACTTTCTAAGTATTTCTTACTGGAAATAACATTTTGTGCTGATTTACAGCTCTCATGCTATTAATTACCCAGTTGGCACAAACTGAAAAATGCTATTTAGAATTGCTTTTGGACAATATCTAAGTTACCAGTTTCTTATGCACTAAGACGGATGTGCTTTTTGTGCAGCAAAGAGCTACAAACAAGCGAAGCTAATTTTTATGGCCATGCCATTTTCTTACTGAAATTCATGTGCAACACTCTTATCATATGGTAATATTCATGAAGGACCACAGAACAAGCAAAGTAAGACCTAAAATTTGAATTATGTTGGAAATAACTCTGTAGATGGTTTTCCCAGAACAGCAATCTAGCACTAATTGCCTCAGCCATACAAGAGGAAATATAGTCTTGATTTAAGGCCTAGAATTCTCTTTTTCAGAAGGTGCATGGGCCTAGAAACATATTTGTGTTCCTAACTGTAAGCACGTGAAAAATCCCATTAGAGAGATTTTGTGACTGGTTTTATTCCTGAAGTTAAAAATCACAGTAAGTGTGTAGAGGATCTGTGCCCAAGGCACATGTCAATATTGAAAGAAAAAAGCTGGTTAACACACATCAGCTTTTTTTTTTTAAGAATGATACCATTTTCTATCTTATCTTTTACTGGAAATTGTAGGAACTGAAAATTCAATTTTGTTTTTAATAAATAATTCATTGCTTTTCTGATGTTTTATACTGTTTCTGGGAAATCACTAGAACTGGGAATTTCTCCCCATGCATTTTTTGTCTTTTTTTCACAGATGCCTGATGAGGAGGAACAAATGCTGTAAAAAAAAATTGTTACTGGCCACTAAATTTAAAAATTTAATTTCAGTAGCAGACTTTGCCTCTTTGTTATCCATTTACAGACATCTAAGTCATACTTAAATATATCTATAGCAAACACTTTAAATGAATCAATTAAATTTTATTTAATTCAGATTCCTGAAATAAAAGCTACCTTTGTAAGAGTTCCAGAATTTTTGATGCACTGCTTCTATTCAAGCTACTAGCAATAAATACAATATTTGTATTAAAATATTACATAGAACATTAATACTACACCACTAGTAAAAGTGCTTGAAATAATTTATGGCAGATAAACAGCACTTCAGGCATTTTCTTTGTCAATCTTTAATAAACCATGAACTCCAGGAACACTACAAGTCCTCGCAAGTGATGTACAATACTACATAGTGTTGTAGCTCATCCACAAGAGAATAAGGTTTCCCCATTGCATGTCTCTTGGGCTGAACATTTTACCACATATCAGGGAGGAACAGTTTAAGTAAACAACTTTCAAGTTATAGCTGTTCAGCAGTGTAATCCAGGGCTTGTGGATATGAATCATTGATACTGACCCACAGGGGTGCTATCTGGTGTAGGTTTAGTGTGGAATCAACAAACAGCAGCTTGCCTGTGACCATATATTCAATGTGTTTTTCAGATTTTAAGAATATAAGCTCTATAACTGAGGCTAAGAATCATAACCAAGATTAACACTTCACTCCAAAGGAGGTAGCGTGGGTATGTAAATTCAAGAAAGAATCCAATATAATCTCATGCAACCTATGTAGATAGCTGAGACACTAGATGCAACTTCTCTGGTGTCATTTTCTGTTCGTATTTAAAATTCAGATACTGTGCAGTACAAGAAATGCCAGTGTCTTCACAGTGTCTAACTCCAATCCTATGCAGGATTCATAGACTAGGTAATTACATTTTGCTAGGTGCAGAGTGTGGTGGTGGTGGCTGCCGAAAACAGCATGTGATACTAAAAATATATTGGTCTCAGAGAGGAGCTGCAGGATGTTTCATATAATCATAGAATTGTTTAGGTTGGATAAGACCTTTAAGATCATCAAGTCCAATCATTAGCCTAGCACTGCCAAGTCCACCACTAACTATGTTCCTAAGTACCACAACTACACATCTTTTAAATACTTCCAAGGATGGTGACTCACCACTTCCCTGGACAGCCTGTTCCAATGCTTAACAACCCTTTCAGTGAAGAAATTTTTCTAATATCAAATCTAAGCCTTCCCCTTTGCAACTTGAAGTAATTTCCTCTTGTCCTATCACTTGTGACTTGGGAGAAGAGACCAACACCCACCTCGCTACAACCTCCTTTCAGGTAGTTGTAGAGAGCAATAAGGTCTCTCCTCAGCCTCCTCTTCTCCAGGCTAAACAACCTCAGCTCCCTCAGCCGCTCCTCAGAAGACTTGTGCCCTAGACCCTTCACCAGCTTCATTGCCCTTCTTTGGACATGCTTCAGCACCTCAATGTCTTTCTTTTACTGAGGGGCCCAAAACTGAACACAGTATTCGATATGCGGCCTCACCAGTGCCAAGTACAGGGACAGGATCACTGCCCTGCTCCTGCTGGCCACTTGATTTCTGATACAAGCCTAGATGCTGTTAGCCTTCTTAGCCACCTGGGTACACTGCTGACACATATTCAGCCAACTGTCGACCCACGCTCCCAGGTCTTTTTAGACCAGGCAGCTTTCCAGCAACTCTTCCCCAAGCCTGTAGCATTGCATGGGGTCATTGCAACCCAAGTGCAGGACCCAACACTTGGCCTTGTCAAACCTCATACAGTTGGCTTTAGCCCATGGATCCAGCCTGTCCAGATCCCTCTGC
>VZTV01079267.1:0-18771 GCA_013400875.1 Anhinga rufa
ATGACCTCCAGAGGTCCCTTCCTATTTCAACCGTTTTTGTGATTGTGTGATTTTATGAAATTTTTTTTTTTTTTTCATTTTCCCCCCAACTTGCTTCTTTAGTAGTAAGAAATGCCCTCTTTACCTTACCTGTAAAGACCTTTGCTGTAGCCTCCAAATTACCATGCAAGTTTATACTTCCAGGCAAAAAGCACTCTGAAGAAAACATCTATTCACAAAAGTTAGCTATCAGAGACAAGTGATTTAATTTTGTGTCTCTTTTATTCTTTTATTCTAATTCCAAAGGATTTGAGACCTCCAAGCTGTGCAGAGAGCTACTTCAGAAGCCAGTGATCAGGTCATCTCATAACTGGCTTTCACATCTTCCTTCTCTTTGCCTATCTGATGCCTCAGGTTAGATCTCCATCTAGGCTGGTGCAGTCCCAAATGACTTCAGTGACGCTCTGCACTAGTCCTGTTTTGTCCATATGAATCAAACTGTGGGACTGTAAACATTCCAGGTGTGGGCCCTCTGTTTTACAATACTTAAGGAAATGGGTCCTCAACCCAGATTAATTAAAATAATCGGTTACGTTATAGACAGTCATATTTGTGTGTTTGTCTAAATTTATACTATTCAAACAGTGTAATACTGTAAAATTTTACTTTCTGAAGAAGGCATTAAGCTAGTGATCTTGTATGTTAACAGCATATAGATTTTATAAGACCCTTGGGCCCTCTGTTTCATGATGCTAAAACTATATTTTAAATACAAGTTCCCTCTCTTACATATGTTTTAATTTAAACATGGAAGGTATGGGATATGACCTTGTGTTCATTCCAACAGTTGGATATTTCTAAACCAAAAGGCCAGCCTATTAACAAATTGCCTAATAAAAATATTTTTGGGGAAACTAAGTAAATTGTGAAGACAAGATCCAAAAAAAATTTGCCTGTTAGACTACAAAGACTAAAAGCAATGCCTAAATAATAATAATAATAATAATANNAATAATAATAATAATAATAATAATAATAATAATATTAATAATAATTATTATCATTATAATGATAGTAATGAATAGTTATTAAAGTGGTAAACAGTGAAACTTCAGCTCCCTTTGTCACAAAACACAGAACCTACCTTATACCAATTGCTTCTGGCTTCTGTCTTAATTGGACAATTGCCATTGTGCTCATACTCAGAAATTCCGTATTTCAGTGTTTCAAAGATTGACTGCTGCTGGCTTGCACCCTCCCCCATTCATTCATAGGATCTTTGAAAGGTGGTCTGCTTTGACATGTGCATCATTAGACAGAAGAGGGGAAGCAAGGTATCAATATCAGAAATAAGCAATAGGAGGAAAAGAGTGTGGCAGGAAAAGAAAACAATTAGAAACAGTTTGGTGTCCTGAAGTAAAAAAAAAAAAAAAAAGTAATAGTAGCAACTGCCAAGTTGGGCTAACAGAATCCCATCTAGAGAAATGGAGAGGCAAAATACAATACACTCACTCACCAGCCAGCTTTATCAAAGAAATGACACTGGAAAGCCTGCTTATATGGACTTTGATGAGAGTGTCTAATGTAAGAATTCTTGGCCTGAGATTTAATGATCTTGCCTACCTTTTGGCTAATACTGTAGAAATAAAGTGCAGTTCAGGGATAGATAACATTATTTTCAAAAAAACATATCTCTAGTTTTAACCAGCTTCTCACAAAAGTCTTCCTCACAACAGAATGTATCACTCCCAGATTTAAGAGGAATTGTGACTTTTGGAGAGTAAATAAAAAACTTAACATCACAGTCATATTTAGGGTAGAAATCTAAGATCCATCCTCAGCTTCAGAGCAATCATAACTGCTTCAAGCAGAAGTTATCTACTGACTTCATCTAGGACCCTACTACCTTTGTATACTAGTCATGGGATTACCACAAATGTCCAGGATTGGGCTGATACTGCTTCTAGAGGCATCAATAATACAACTCCCATTAATTTTAAAGACAGACAAGCTAAATCAATGCTAAGAGCTTTTGAAAATCCTCTCCTAAAGGTTTTATATGACATTCTCCTGCCACCTAAATTATACCAGACATCAGTAGAATCTCAGGTTGCATTCAATAATTTGTTTGATGTAGTGCTTACTCTGTTTATTTAAAAATAAAAGCAAAATTCCCAAATGAAATAAAAAGTTTAACTGGTTTTTAAGCTTTTATTGAATTTTTCTTAGGATGACAGATCCTGTTGTTTGAAGTTCTGCAGGATCAATGCAAAATGTTTTGCTAACCTTGTTTTTGGTTCCAGTTTGCTTGGGTTCTCACTCACAAAATTTCACTTTCAGGTTCAACTTCACTTAAAAGTTCAGAGTGAATTTCAGCCAAGTCCACTAACTGTGATCTGGTTTATGTTAAAGTCAGCCCATAAACTGCTCAAAACCGGGCCCAGATTCTTTTGAAACTGGGCCTAAGGTCTGTGTAAAAGCAAACTCAGGAAAATGTTTTGATGAACCGAGGTTCAATATTTCAAGGTCTATAATGAAACCTGAAACAAACCAAATTCCAATTTGTTTGGGGCTTCATACTGTAAGTGTTGTATCACTCTGTCAAACTGATGACATTTTACCACAACTTTTAACAGTGAAAAATTTTTCTTCCCATAATTTCCCCCAAACCCCTTGGCTGCTGGAAACAGTAATGTATTACCATGGATACAGATTACAGAGTGGGGTATGGGGAAGAGAGTGGAGGTTATAGCACATAAAGAGATTTCTTTGGAGTTGGCATTTGGAGCAGGGAATCAGACAGCACAAGAGCTTTTCTTATTCAAATACATCCAGATCATAAAAAGGTTAATTTCAAGAAGATGAGCTAAAATAGATTGCATTTGTGTTTTTGCGTCTTTGGTAGAGCCATCTTTTTTTCGGAAAGCAAAGCAAAAACCTTCACATATTTACTTGATTTAGTTTAGAGAAAGAGCAATTTAAAAATTAGTAATTTGATTGTAAATACTTTCTCCTTTCAGCTGGGCAGGGAGGAAATTGAAGACCATCTTGTCAACTACAGAAATAGTCAGGCTTGCATACCTTTGCTTCTGACATGGCTGAGTGCAAACACACTCATATGCTTTCCTGTTTTGAAAACAGAACCAACCACAGCTTCACCATCACTGTGTGCAAGACTGAAAAAGAAGCCAAGTGCAATCTGGAAAGTACAAAGATGGGTAGTGACAGACTTTCCAGGGAAGCAGCTAGGCCCCCTTTTAAAGGACAGGGATCTTCTAAAGGCAGGGACAAGTAACAGGAGAGATAAAAGTGGTTTTTTCCATACTAACAGTGACCCACAAGATCCTCCAAAAAATTGTACTAAAATAGCCTAATGGAATAATCCTTACTAAAATCTGTAGGGGTGAAATGGTAAAATTCCACAGAAGTTATTCAAAAAGCCTTTTCTACTTGTAAAGATAAAATGCAAGGGAAAATGACACTTTTTTGATACCTCTGAATGCATTCCATTTAATTCTATAGGAGCCACACAGGTATATTTCTGCTATACTTTCTAGGCTAGTTCAAAACCTATTGAGATATTTTCTATTCCTTCTACAGGAGTGCTCTTGAAGTGATCACAAAAAGGGGTAGTGTCCAGTCCAGAGAAAAGGTAAGATTCATGCTACTCATTCTATTACTGAAAAATATTTGTGTGAAAAATATTTGCACATCTGCAAATGTTCCATTTTTATACATGTGGTACAGCTATTTTTGTTAAGGATGCTGAAATATACTTCCCAAAGAGAGCAACTATAAAGCCAGTTAAGATCCAGGAAAGGCCTAATTGTGCTCCCACACCAGCCCGTGACAAGGCTTGCCCTCAGCTTCACAACAGCAGAATCCATCCCAGAATAATTTGCAGCAAATGGAGCGATCGAAAATAGAGGGGTTAACAAGTTTATTTTAGAATTAACTTTTACTTCAGTGAAGATTAATATGTCAAGCTGAACGCTAAGTAGAGGTCAGTGCTAAAAGACCACCACACTAATCACGGGAATGTGTTGGCGCAGACATTGATGTGTTGCAGCAAATGTTTCTGGAGGAAAGCAGAGAGCAGTTTCTCCCCAGCTGTTGGCCCAGGGTGGCTCCCAAGCCCTGCAGCTGCACCACCAGCACCTTCTCCTCCCAGGCTTTGCCTCCCTGCCACAGCCTCCTCACAGGCTGCCTTCCTCCCCGTGAAAGCATCCCAGATTTCACCAGCACCAAAGTGCCGCCACCGTCCTCATGAGAGGTGAAGTTCCTGCTTTCCATTAAAAAAAAGATTCAGCTTCCATGCATCTTTAGGAAACAGAGGACAATAGTCTCAAAAAAAAAAAAAAAAAAAAAAAAATTTNGGCTTTTCTGGATCTCTAACCCTCAGCATTTTATTTAGGCAAGAAGAATCAATTTTTCAGTCTTTGGCATGATCATTTTTAAAGACTTCTAATCTGATCAGTTCTGTTACTGAGGAGCACTTACTGAGTGCAGGATATGAGACAGCAGGGCTTAAATGTGCAACACTCTCAAAATGAGGAAGAGGAGGATTCTCTAACCCTGAAGACAGACAGCTCTATTGCAAGGCAAAATACTTCTGATTTTGCTTTAAAGAGACACTGCTGTGTCACAGCCCTTAAAGATGCATTTCTAAGGGACACAATATAATTTTTTTAGGGGAATGCTTAATTTTCTGTTACTTACACAAGGCAGCAATCCTGAATTGTTCTCAGCACACAGGTACATTGCTGCTTCTGCAGGATTTAGCCAGCTGTAACACACAGTCCATGCACTGATCAGCAGTTCCAAACTAAAGCTGCATGTAAGGGGAAAAGCTTGGATGGGTGATGCTCCAGAGTCAAAAATGTTTGGAAGGCATGGCATTATTCATGGCCAAATCAGACTCCTGCTCCTCAGATCTCTTCAGCTCAGAGGACAGGAATTTATTCTACAGTTTTCTAGAATGCTTTCCAAATTTGAGAATTCTTCATGTTTCACTATATCTCCTGAACAGCCCCTCAGTCATATCCCTTTGGCATTTGAAACTTTCACACAGGGAGAATGAAAGAGGTGAGGGGAGAAATATTTAAGTCAAGTGGAGCAATGAAACTTGAAATATATACAAACCTGCAAATTACCCACACAGAGGTGTGATATCAGAAATACCTAATGTTTCCCCTGACACTCAGACTGCCTGCTCTAAGTTGGCTGTGTCACTGTAAGGTATTTATCGCTCTAAAACCCTATAGAATGTTTTCACCTTCATAAATAGACACACTTATTCTGATGTGCCTTAAAACTGCAAAAGGGAAAGAGAAATGCTTTTACTATCACACCAGTTCTTTTTCACCTTAAAAATCAGCAAGATTACAACTCATACCTTTATCCTGGGATAAATTATTGGGGGGTTTTCCATCTCTGGGGAGCAAAGGACTCCTAGTCTGTATGCTGCAAAACAGAGGTGCGTGATAAGGATAAAAAAGCAGGACCACTGTAGGATAGTCACCAGAACTGAGAACAGCAGCATATTCATTTAAAGAAATATCCTTCCTCCACAATTCCCTAATACACAGAGCAGAAGTTTGGAGGTTCTTTAGTGGGACCCTTAGCCTTAAATAGATTTACACAGTTTAAACAGCCTGCTAAGGCTTGGGGATCCTCCAAAGCTGCAGGTTTCTTCTGACTGCTATAGAAAGGTTTTAATGAAACCTGCTGAAAGACATAGATATGGAGGCTGACAACCACCAAGAGGTAAAAGGATAGAAAGCAGAACGTGCAGCTGCAAACAAACAGTCATGCCTCCAGAAACACGGGCACATAACACAAGAACAGCTATATTGATTATCAGATAGCATTTGACACCGTTAACAGATAAGCTCTTAGGCCAAAGTTGTTGGTTATCACGTATGTATCACTACACACTACTTTAGCTTTAATAGTCGCTCTGACAGAGAGAGGGAGTGAGGCAGACAGACAGATGATTTTTGACGAGGGAGGAAAAGGTTCTAATGTCTAATTGACAACTTTGTTCAAATCTTTCTTGACCAAAAAACCCCCAAACCAACAACTATGAAAGCTAACAAGACACCCGTCACTGAAAATTACTGAGTCCAAAAATAATATCCTTTTGAATGAGCAATGGAGGCTACCACAGCATATACTAAGGGAAATAAGAAAGCAATTAAGAAACCTTTGTTAAGGGATTTTTAACCTGTCAGCAACATATACCTTTTGTTCTTCAATCTTTTAGGTTAATAAAATCAAGGCCGGTTCCCTTAGAGATGCTGAAGCTATTAGATATCAGTAAAACTTAATGTACTACAGGGACCATGTAAGAAAAAAAATGCACTTAATTGAGTGTTCAGAGCCAGAGACACCCATTGTAAGTATATTCTGGCAACTGAGATGTTATTATTGCCAAGAGTCTGCCATATGATGATATAAATGCATCTTTTTCTGAATACATGGGTGAAAAGATGGCTGCATTCCTTAAAAAGAAAGGCTGGAGCTCTTCTTTTGCATTTTGTCATTGCCATCCATAAGAAGCAGTAGTGTCATTATCGGGATTACATTTCTAACAAATTCATAAGCAAATCTGGTAAAAATAACTTTCCAAAATGAGAGACATTCAGTATTTCCTAGTTTGAATTTGCATTTCTAATAATGTCTTTGTCTAAATGGTAACCTTATTATCAGTCTCTCAGTACTGTGTTCAGTGCTTGTGAACAAAGACACTCCTTTCCTTCTTACTTCATTTCTTCTCTCTGGATGAATGATGTATGAGCTTTTCCAAACGCTTTCAGCATATGAGGGCTCTATTTAGCTATGCACTGGTAGTGTTAGGAGTGAATGAAGACAAAGAAACCCAAACAGAAGCACTAACAGTAATTCAGACTCTGATTACTGATCCAAATTAGACTGGACAAAATGAGAAAGGCAGGGTTTTGATATGGGTTCTTCAAATAGCAGTAGGCTATGACAAAATCCATATTTATCTGATGTATCCAGTGCTCTACAGTCAGATTCCTGAGTTTCAGTAGAGAGAACAAAACCTGATACAAAGCTAAAGTCCTCAGGTTTAGTTCCAGGTTATTGATCTTCACTCGAAAACTTCTAACACTAAGTAGGGGTACCGTGAACTGGAGGAAACACTTCCCTCAGGGGACATTTGTCCAAGGTTGCAGTTCTCACATAGGGGGTTTTATCAAGCGTATATACCTATTCCCTTAGGGACTGAACATACAATCTCAAATCTCTTCAGGCTGAAAGTCTCACCTTCCTAGAGCACAGGTTTTGGATAACTAGCAGGGCCCTGGAAGCCTGCCCCCACAAGCTGAATAGAGACAAGAAAATATTCCCAAGCTTCCCAATATATTTTTTCTTCAGGAACAAAAAAAAAAAAAGAAAAACTTACTTTTACTTTTTTAGAGCTTAGAGTTTTTTTCAAAGAAAAGAAAAAGAAAGTTTGTTAGGCAGCAAATGTGAACAGGTTACTGTAATAGTAGTCTTCTTCAAAGTCATGGAAATGCTGAAATCAAAGTCAACACAGTTTCATGGAAAACAGATCTTGTCAAAGAAATATGATTTTTTTAACATAATTTCCAGTTTGTTTCCTTTTTATAAGAAAAAAATTACCTTTCATCCCCCGACACTACCTTAACATTGATCACAACATCTCCATTAACACTACACACTCTAACAACAGTATTTATAAGATTACACAGGGCATTTCCATCCTTTCCAGTCATCCTAATCCTTGTAGTTGCATTTACATTCATACCTTTCATCCAAAGTCTTCATCAGCTCTTCCCCATACTACTCCTTCTGGAAAGGTGGCTATTCCAGCCTGAATACTTTATTATATCATCTTGCCTAACTAAGAACTTCCCCACCTTTCCCTGGGGGTATACACTTACACACATACACATTTACCATAGCCCAACATCATACATATGAGCATAAGCTTCAGGGGCTTTTGAGCTTCCCTCTGAACAGCAAATGTTATAACTCTTTAGGTAAAATGTTACACTAGGCCAGCTTCCAAACAGAAGAATGCCAGAGACTAGTTTTGCATGTCTGAAAGCTTGATTTTGTTCCTAATATCCTGTGGAAGCTTGTTCAAGTCCTGTACCTTCTGTGTGCTTCAAGATGCACCTGTGAAGCGGAGAACTGCAAATGCAAAAAGGCATCCAGTATTTTTTGAGGTACAGAAAACCATACAATAGACAATAAAGCCTATAAATAAAAGCTATGAGAAAAGGCATATTAGGCTTCAAAATAAGGTATGTCAGAAGGGGTAGAGGTCAGCATTGAAATAAATTTGGCTGTAGGCATTTCAATTTCAAGATATGTTGAGGTGGTTAAGGGAAACTGATTAGATTAGTCATTTATATTCATTGGTAAAGAACGCTAGCATGAAGAAGGGACATCTAGAGAAGGGGATGCAGTTAGCTCATATGTAACTATTAATGAAAAATACATGTCTATCACTGGGAAGTCAAATTGGAGTCTGTACCCAGCTTCTTCTCTCTGCCCTATCCACTCTTCAACAAGAAATCCCACCCCTTTGCATCCATCACCTCCCTAACCTGACTCCCACGAGCCACACATCTTAATTCCCACAGGACAGAAAACATGTTCAAACTTTGGGAAGCTGTCTAAAAAATAGAGGGGGATAGAAAAAACCCTTATTCTCTGGCCTGACAAGATTTTGCTAATAGAGATTGGATGCATTCCAAAATCAGTTTTGGACTCTTGTTTGTGTAAAGGTTTTCTTGGTGGTCCCACAAAATGCACAAATGGCCTGAAAAATCTGTTTCAGGATATAACCAGTTGCTTAACCTAGACACTACATATTTTTGTTAGCCATTGCAGAGAGAGCATCTGCCACTTAAAGACATAGCAAAACCCTGTCTCAGTTCAGACTGGAGCACAGTTGAGAGGGAACAGTGATTTTAAGTCTAAGAACTTTACTCTCCTTGTGCTAGTTGGAAGTGTCTCTGGTCTGTTGCAATGGTAATCTAAAGTTTCTGCTTATATGTGCTCAGAGGCCAGCGAGCAAGCTGCAGACTCTTACACCGGTGCCTGCACACAGGGCTCCCCTATCCCGGCTTGCAGGCAGCGGCACAAGTACCTCGTCAGCTGCTTGCCTGGCAGGCCCCAGAGGGTGAAATTAAAGATAGTCTTTAAAGTTTCACTTTTTTTAAATGCAGGACTTAAAGTCCTGCATTTTGGAAGAACATTTGCCATCTGGGCTGTAGTGCAGAATCAGCTGAAGTCATGCATCCTTGCAACCTGAGACAGGCTTTTCAGATCAGAACAGACTCTGACGCCTATTTCTTCTATGGATCAAGCATGGATAATGACACATAAAACTAAAGCATTTGTAGACAGTAGCAAAACTAAGGAGTCATATCATAGCAGCGTGCTGCTGCTTGGTAAATTATGTACAGGGATTCACATTATTCACAGAAGGTCCAAAAGCAGAGTTTAGGGGAAAGGAAGGAATGTATAAGGCTTCCCCCACTTTGGCCAAATGCAAGGAATCAAGGTATTGGCTTTGCTTAATTAGCAAAATCTTACCAGGCCAGAAAATAAAGAGTTTTCCTACCCCTTATTTTAATAACCATCTCCCCAGTTCTGTCATTAATGTGACATGGTGTGCTGAAACATCTTTGCAGTCAGAAGATGAGTACGACAGAAGGATCCGTCTGTTTTCTAGCAAGTAATTATTGAAACATAAAGATCTGCATTATTAAATTTCCACAGAATGAGCCTGTGGGTAATATAAAACTAAAGGAAGCTTAACAGGATCCAGGGACAACATCCAAACTTCCCTCCTCTGAGGCAGGCATATTTCTCAATATTTTTTCCCCAACTTTCATCAAATGTACTTCTTGTTAAAAATTGACTATTACCTGGTGTCTAGGGCTTTTTTTAAGCCTAGGATCTAGATATTTTCTCCACTTTGCTGATGGTCACAGGCAGAACAGGCTGATGCCACGTGAGATCACTAGAAAAAAAGGCAGAAAGTCCTCTGTATTCCTACCTACATCTGAAGGGCTTGGTGTCTGTTTGTTTTATAACAAAGAGGGATAACTGGTCATAGGTATGCAGCTTGCCTGAGGAGTGTCTTCATCAGGTCAAGTCTTGTGTCAAGCCTTTTTAGACCTGGAAATGCAGTTCTGGTTTTTGGAGAAATGCACGCTTTTCAGGGATAATATTTGCTTGATGTTGTATTGCTGCAATCTTGAAGGAAAAAAAATGCGTATAGAATTTCTGAGACAACAATGCTTTTCTAGGTCCTTATTGTATGGAGAGAGAATAAATATTTAAGTGAGTCAGACCTACCAGTTATTAATGAGAAATCCAGCAAGCATTCATTTGGCTGGCCACCTTGACAAGGGTTAATCACACATTTCCATAACCTGCTTACATAGCTCTTCCCTATGTACCATGGACGGCTCTGGAAGGTCAGGCTTACAGAATCCTGTATGCTCAGACTCTAAAGCCCTGCAAAACACACATGACTCACATCTAATTGTTAGCATTTATCATTTTTATATTCTGAGTATACTCAATAAAATGGGATTTACTCTGTTGATGCGAGAGTTGAAATATTTTTTGCTTAGATGTAAGCAAGAGGTTATGATCGCTCAGTTTTCTGATTGGTACAGGCACATTACAGCACTGTGTTTCAAGTATAAAGGTGTTACAAGGGAATAGATGATAGAAATCTTTTGAACAATAACTTTGTATGCATAATATACACAGTACTGTATACACATGCATGTGCCCCCTTCAATTCTAATATGAAAAGGCAGTCACATCCTACACAAACTTGTTCTAAAAATGAGATGGAAACATGCTTGTCTAATGATGACTCTGTGAGAGAGTCACAGGTTAAATTTTCTCACCAGTTTAGCAAGACAAGAGAGAGAAAAAGAGTGCAAACTTAAGAGAGTTCCCTGGGCTAATTTTCTAACAATCAATCAGCTGATTATTTCCACTGAAAGCAAAAAAGATAGAGAATTATTCTAATAAATATAAAATACCTTCAGCCAGGAGAAACTACATCAAAATGGCTGGGGAAGTAGGAGAAAAGGGATGGGATCTGTTGCATTAATTGCACTACAGTTAGTTATATATATCCTGCATCAACTTCTCTTAAATGTATTCCACTTTTTATATAAAAAATGCTCAGCATTAAATGCAGGAGCTGTTGTCCAAACTCATATCCATTATAATCCGAGAGGTGTTTCACATACATTGCTAGTATCCATTAGCTTTTAAAGACTAATTAGCACGAATCCAAGATCAGTGTGGGCTGGGCTAGTTCACTTCACATTTTTTTTAAAAGACAGAAAAGGAACAGATGTGTATGTGTTTGTGTATGTCTTTACCCTGTCTTCTGTGGGTTGTTTACACAGAAAATCACTGAATAAGTTTACATTAATTGGAAAGCTATATGTCCAGGCTCTCAGCGCCCAGGGCCTTGAACTAGTTGCATCCATACTGCCTTTTGGCCAGAGCTCAAATCTCAGTCATTCCCACCAGGTATATGCAGTTTTTAACTCACAACAACAGTTGGACCCACTCCAAACAGCACAAGATCTAATGTGCAGAGACTACAGCCTATCTAGTGTTTACAGTCAGGATCCAAGCTAGCAGGATAGTACAGACATACCTGCTATGAATACAGTCTTTCATTGTATGCATATATGTATTAACTAAGCAAACAAACTTATTTACAGAAGTTTCATTTGAGTAAGGCAAGGAATATTCCTCACCTCAGATTTGTCCTTCACAGCTGGCTCCTGCAGTACAGTATACACAGACAAAGACTTTGCCATGACATCTGCCTGATCCCTGAATAAACATGGCTGTGAACACATGTGCTGTTTCTGCTTCTGTATTTGTATTAGGGCAATGTATTCAACTATGAAAGTCGTGTGACCATTAAAATACAGCCTGCTTTAAGATGTCCCTTTCTGTTTAAGGAAGAGATTTAGTAGGAGGTAGAAAAAGAATAATGTATTTGTTGTAACTTCAGAAAACAGAAACAGTGAGTAGTGTTTTCCCAAGAAAAGAAAAGAAAATGCTACTGTTTATTTTATATGCAATGATTTCTCAAACAAAGTATAAAACCCCTGGATCTACAAAGACCAGCGTGGATGTGGCAGTAAAAACGGTGCATTCCTTTAGCTATTTCTAACAAAGGCCCTGTTCCTATGAAGAAAACTGTAAAGACACATATTTGCACTCACGTGCAGCTCCTACTGAAATAAACACAACTTGAAGAAGATTCCCTTTATCCTAGGGACTAAGCACTCCCTCCATTTGGCAACAGCACAGCAACAATTCTGCTATCTCCTTTTATGTTACCCATACCATGCTAATAGAGAAAAGTTCTGGGGGAGCAGTTACCCTCTCTTATATGTAGTATTATTACAACACAACCCTATTCATACTGGACATATTAGACTATGTGCTATGCCAAATCAAGCACTTTTTTCCAGGGGAGATTTGAAAGTTCCAGGGCTGCGCACAAATCACTTTCTACAAGTACCCACCACTCTGTCCCCAGTGCTCAGTTACATTTGGTCAGACAAATTATAGGAGTCTTTTGGTTCCCTGGTTGGATGAGCATACAGTTTAAAGATAAACACTTGCACATTTGAATTTTCATGTGAGAATACTTGCCAATATAACTGCAGATTTACTCTCGACAAATATGCAGGCAAACCAGCTTGACTGTAAAATACTCATGAAATTGTATGTGTGTATCTGAAAAAAAGTGCAATTAAATATGAAGGGAAACCTAATGCAGAATATTCGCGATGTCTGTTCACCTCTATTATTTTCTGCGGTAAAGGTATGTGTGTGCCTGTGATCCTATGAAAAAATATTAACTCTATATTAATATTGGGTGAAATGAAGTAGAATCATCAGCTTCATTTGAGCAAAAGTGGAAGAGGCAACTGTATCTGATGAGTGGCAAAAAGTCTCAGCCCCAAATTAAAAAGACCAATAGATAAAATTCTGTTTCAGTCTATTAGTTATCTCTTTTTCTTTTTTTTGGTCCTTTTCCCCCCAAATCAGCTGTCTCCTTTCCAGGGCCCAGTAATGGGTTAATTGCATGCAACACGTGTTCTTGTAATCAGTGAGGTTTGTTTTCATCTAGGTGCCCTTTTAAGGGGAACTTGCTTGTCTTCTCTGGTGTTGGAGCAGTAAGAAATTTAATTAGCAGCCAGAAACATTATTACTGAAAAAGTCAAAACCTGAAGCAGATCATTCCCAAATGTAAGACTTGTAGCAGGCCAACTAAACTAACCCAGCACAGACTCAGGTCCTTTGGGATGACCTATTCCCTCCCAGAGCTTCAGGATGGAGAAAGTCACCAGCTCTGCTCCTCATTATTATTGTCTCAGCTTACTGCCCGAAAGAGAGGGGTAGTGGGAGGATGAGAGAGGTGCTAATCCACAGAGCAAAATACAAAAAGATTTACACCAGAGCTGAGTAAATATGTGTAAAGGAACGAACCCAACGTCTTTTTGAACAAAATCCTCTGTAAGTAATTTGCTTGATATAACACAGCTCACATTTGGGCGGGGAGCTATGTTAGCAGACAGAGTGGAAAGAGCATGAAACCTCCTTTAAGATGGTTTGCATAATGTCAAATAGGTTAAAGAAACCCTGCTTCCTAAATTAAAACCATATTATACTTAAAGGAAAAATTTACTTTGGACAATGGTAGTGGAAAGAATGACTAAATAATATAACTGTAATTAATTGTTCACACGTGAACAGTATATAATGTTTGTGATTGCCCAGAGTGTGTAATGTACATAGGGAAGTAATTGATGTGTGCTTTTGTATTGTCTGGGCCATCAAACAGTGCCAAATCAGGGAGGAAAGGGGAAGCACGTGTTCAGAGTTTATGTATATAGGAAGGCCCATGGCAGCTTTAGATGGGTCTCCAGGAACATGTGTGTCAAGTCAAGAATTCTTCAAGAATAACAGCTTGGTTCCCCCTTCCAAACCTGTCCCCCAGCAGCCTCTCCTCCCGCCAGCACAAAAAAAAATAAAAAAATAAAATTGTTATCTTCAGGGTACCTTACGCAGAACCAAAAAAAAAAACCTAACTGAAACCAGGACCTGGACCTGCCTTTGAGGAGAAAGCAAAGATTTCCAAATGCCAGTCTTCCTCTCTTGATCTCATATACTTCTGTTGTTAGTGAAAACTGTAAAACAGTATTTACAAGGTTCTGCACAGCATGAGGCTGTGTGTATGCAGCATGGCAGAGGAGAGTTTGTTCTCTATACAACAGTGCAACCTAGTGTCTCAAAATAAAAGCTCTTCCATTCATCTGCAAAGCTGTTTGACATCTTTTGCAGAGATTTCAGTATTTGAAAAACAGTGCTTACATCAAACACCCTTGCTTTACAAGTCATTCAGTTACCTCGTTAGGATGGGCACAGGAGAGAGGTCTCTTCATTAGCACTACAGAATTCTAAAAAGTTGGCATGACATGAGCAATGAACTTTGGGAGGGTAAAAGGTAGGTTGGCATTGGGTTGTGCCTTGCAGGCTATTACTCAGGTTGTGTAATTTATGCAACTGGTTTTGATGAAACTAATGTTACTATTCATGCGTGTAAGGATTTCTCTCTTGCTTAGGGGTTACTGCACCAGTCCCCAAGTAAGAAATTCTTCAGCGAGCTTTCATCAGTACCAAAGCAGGGCCGCTGACAGGCTCGAAGTCATCTGCTGTAAGAAGGCTGGGTATTTATTGCAAACTGATGTTAAGTTTGCCCACATTGTTTGGAGGATTTCAGACTGGAAGGATAGGGAATACTGCAAGGAGTGCAGTAATGGCAAATATTGCAGTGTGGTAAACTCCATTAAAAAGAAAACGTTGTCTAAATAAAGGCTTGATCCAAAGCCCATTTAAAAGTCATTGCAGGGAGGGTGCTTTACACGTTCTGATCTGGCCATTAGAGAAAAGCAGGGGGGAAAAAAAGCCTCATTTAGTGCTGACACAATGTTTTCAACTCAACCCATTTGTAATAAGATGCTCTTTAGCCAAATCATTTAAGTCATTTGGAAATCATTTAGAATTCTCTTTCAGAGCAATTAGTAAAAAGCTAAAAGCCTCAAATGGTTCTTTGTGGTGGTTTCATAATTATTATTTTAAACCAGAAAATATCACCTTAAAGCAGAAAAAGAAAACCATCCATTGCAACTGAAAGTATCTGTGTGCATTCTGGAGATCTGAGGGACAGAGAAAAGGTGACCTTTTCCAGATCTATGCATTCTATATAGCAATCTTTTCCTGCCTCCCAAAGAACACACTGGGGAGGAAATCATTCACTATTCTTGTTTATATGAGATGTTATAGTAAGAATTAAATGTAATTTAGTGGGACAATAAAATCTTCTCAAGTACTGATATTCGACACAATATTGTTGTGTTTGGGGTGGATTTGGGGATGATTAAATGAGTAAATCACACAGATCTGAAACATTTTTTTCACCTCCTCAGATGGCATCTTGATCGTGCATGCACTGTGAACACCAAAAGCCTATAGGTCAGACCTGAAATTATAGCTAAAACTCAGCTCCTGAGGTACATGGACTGTTTATATCGATGAAAATTTATGATCTCTATACCCTAAATCCCTGGCCTCTCTTTTACATTGACTTCTTTACTATTTGCTGCTTTATTTTATGGTGATCCCTTGCCCTCTATAAATATATCACGGTTATTTAACCCTAGATCCCAACCATAGTTTTCAGTATTTCAGGAGGGATCTATTTGTTACATAGTCTGCTACTGGGGGTTTTATAATCCTATACATTAGCAGCTATTATTTCACTGAAGTTAAAAATTTTCAACTATTTTCATCTTGTCATTTAACTTGATGCTATTTGGTATTACAGCCAGGAACAGAAAACTGTCTGCTGTTTTTCTAAGATTATATTGAGGTAAAAATCTTCTTTAATCTCCTGCAGTGATTGAGTTATTTTCTATTAAATATTTATCTGTGGAAAAATGAATAAATTTAACTGTAATAAATTATAGTTTGGCAGACTTAATTGCCTATTGTTATTTAAAAAAAATCAGCCTTATAAAAATCTGACCTAATCCTAGAAACATGCCATGGAGTAATTAAAGTTTTCTGTGGGGATAGACTGCAATAATTATCTTGTTTTGACTGAGCTTCTTATTATTTTAGCCTGAAAAATAAAACTGAAAAACAGGAAAGGAATATAGATTTGCAAAACCTATTGTCTGATGTTAAAATTGTTAAGAAAATATGAGTCAGTATTATGCAAATTCTGACCTAATCCCAGCAACATATTGGTAGGTAATTGTATTTTTCTTTAAAAGGGGACAGACCCTACAATAATTATGCCTTGTTAGTGTCCACATTGCTATATTTTTGATTTATGTATTTTTGTGGGAGCTGACAGATAAGCAAGAAAAATTGACATATTATAAACTAATAAAAATAAATAATATCTGAATCTGCCTAGCAGCAGTGCACATTGGGAAGCTAAATCAATGCATTAATCACACAAATTTTGAGTAAAGTATAGTTTGTGCTAAATGAAAAAGTGACCTATACCAAACAGAGCTAAATATTGAAATCTTAGCACTACTTCTATTTGGACCTGCCTTAATTTCTGAGGTCAAACAATGCAAGAATTTGACCTATACTATTTTTCTGACTATCCTGCACAATATTCCAGGACAATTTTGTGCCCTGCTCATCTTTCTTTTGATTTTAATAACCTTCCACCTGTTAGAGCTGCCTTGTTCCCCAAGGAAAGAAAGAATTGCCTTTGAAAGAAAAATTTGGTTACCATCTCTCTCTCTCTCCCCCCTTCTCTCTCTGTTTCAGCACAGCATTTATTTTAGGGCACTTGTTTACTAAATTGCTCTTGCTTTTCTGTGTAAAAGCATTGCCTGTTAAGTGCCAGAATGAAAAAAAATGTGCAATTTTGGTATCCAGTAACCGCTAGTTCTGGGAGTTCTGCTCTAGTGCACCAGCGTTGTGGACAAATTGACAATGTAAATAACATAGAAATGAGCTTAGGGATGGGCGGAATCTAACAATTGATACTGTCTAACGCAACTGGCAGAGAACTGATGAACTGTGAATGCTGTACCTTGCTTCAGGTTTCTTCCCATATAATCTCATCGCACCGACGTGTGTGTGGACTGGCTAGACCAAATCCAGATGTGGTATAATTAGCACCAAAGTTAGCATCGTGGGTCTGAATTTTTCTCAGTGATTGTAATCTGAATGTAAAGAAAATATCAAACTATGAGGAATAAAGGATATACAGATTTTATTGTCTTCTCTCACGCTGTCTGCAAATGCCGCTATATGTCATCCTGTTTTGGCATTTCCAGAGTAATCCCTTGCTCTAAGGGCTTTAAAGAAAGGATTGCGCAAGTTTGTTGGAGGAAAAAGGAAACAAGGTCTGAGAAACAGCTCAGCTCTAAGGCAATTCCCTCTGCAGCTTCCCAAGCCCTGGGTAAAACCCCATTCCCTGCACACTCACAGGCTACATCTCTGCTCCACTTACTCGGACTAAGAGCACTCTGCAGCACAGGGTGCCCAGGGGTGTGATAATCTTTGTAGGCAACTGAGCTGAGCATGAGCTGAGGCTGCTCACAATCTCTCAGTAGGTGACTCCTTCCAAGAACACCAGCTGGCATGAAATATACATGGTCATGGTACATACTTGTCCTGAGCCTCTTGAGGGCTGCATTGCACCCTCTGTTGCCATGCAAATGCATTTTATTTACTGTGTCATTTCAACGAAGGAACTAAGGGACATCAAATAATGACAGTGCCAAGTGATGGGTTTAAAATATAATGTAAAAAAAAAAAAAGACAAAAATATAAAAAATAAATACAAAGGAAGTAGTTTTTTCACACAAAAGCATTTGGCTCCATCCATGAGTCAGTTTACAAATGTGAAAGCCATCCAGCTGGCCCTAGATATCAGTGGCAAGCAAAGAGCACTCAAAGCTTATGTTAATTCAAAAGGTGACCGGACAAGTTCTTGAAGAAAAAAGCTGTCAAATATTGTTTAAAAAAAAAAAAGAGACTGTAAATGCAGGTATAAGCTGTATGAACATATAATCATTTACACTCAGATATGTTATATGTACCTGAATGCACATTTGGCAAAATATAATAACCTGTTTGGCATGGAGTTAGAAGCACAAGAAAGTGTTTCAAATCCTTCCTTGACTTCTGATATTTTCCACTAGCCGATTTAGCTGCCCTGCCTCATCAATGTATTTTGTATGTGATTCCCAGACCTAAGTATTTAGGTGTCACAGCAACAATGCAGGCATGAAGCCTAACATTAAGGACTACATGTCTCTTTTGGGGCTGTCCCTGAGATCATGGGACAACAATCGTTTCCACCATATTAGTAAATGGACATCCTGCTTCAGGGTCTTTCATCACTCGCACTACAATGTAAACCAGAGAGTATTATGTCATGTAAGACAAGAACTGTTCCTAAAATGTCCAATATAAAAATGCTTTTCATCTGGATTTCTACAAATAACAGCTAAAATAATATAATCTCTCATTAACTGCATCCACTTAGCAAAATCATAAAAATATACTAACAAAAGTCACTTATACCTCCATCCAAATCATACAACCTGTACCTATTTATCACATTTATCTGGCATTTTTCTGGCATTTCACACATGACACTACCAGTTCCAAGATGTCATGGTTTAG
>VZTV01079292.1:0-18713 GCA_013400875.1 Anhinga rufa
TGTGTCCTCTTACTGAAATCTCTTTCTACTCCTGTAGGCCTTCTGTTAGTCCACATCTGGGAATGTCTCTAAAAGCACTGGTTTTGACTGTAAACTGCAGGAACAGCAGCTCACACTGGAAGAGTGCAAGCCTGCTCTGATCCAAACGCTGTTCAGCCACACTGATGTGCTCAAGCTAACCTGCACATCCTCCCAGCAGTGCTTTAGTTGCAGGTACAGCTCTGTGCAAACCTGGACACAGAGTTTCTAGTTTAGTGCTGTCTTGTGTCCTGAGCTGCCTGAGCAGGGGGTCTGCACAGCTGTGTGGTACCTCTGCTTTGGACAACCACATGAGGTGGTGCTAACCACCGGGACAGTACTCTCCAGATTATCCTTTAAATCTTCAGCAGGGCATACCCAAAGTTTGGCCCTTTAATTAATGCTTTCTACACCTTAAACCTTTTTCTCCCATTTGTTAAGCCAAGGTGCCATTAAAGAACTATGTAAGATCCAGGACCAGTATCCTTGGATTCATAATGTCTATTATATTCTTTATTAAGGAATGCTGAACACATCTATAAATGTAAGCTCATGAAAAGGGAAGCTCCTGCCCCACTACATATTTCCAGATTTCTGCAAAGCTATCATTATCTCATAGAACATTTCACATTGTAACAAGTATTTCTCTCTCATAGGAGTTTCTGGAACAAGAAAGAACATGTAGGTGTTATGAAAGTCTATCAGTGTTTTGTTCAACTAGCAAAGAAATGTGTCCTCTTACTGAAATCTCTGTCCTATAGCTGGACAAACAGTGCTTGCACTCCAAACATTGCAACAGCTGGAATTCTGTGGTATTCCTGTCACCACCAGCCCTACAAACCAAAACGAAAGCAAAACCAAGGCTTCTCCTGGCTAATCTGGTTGGAGTTATGCTAAGCTATTCTCAATACAGAACTGACAATCAGTAGTTCCCAAATGCTGATAATAATAGCAATAAAAAGAGTGACAGTAAGCATAATAGTAATAATAATAATTATAACAATAATGATATAGCTACATACCTCGAGCTGCATTTAAAATAGCTTAAACAGAATAAAACTGATAAAACCAGATTCAGCATGTCACAGTCTGATGATCCGCCCAGGAAATTCAGAAACACTTAGCTCACCACAAAGCAAAGAGAAAACAATGAAAACACTTGCAACAGATTCTTGTTAATGGGATATTTATGGGCCAGTGCTTAAACTGGAAAAAGGAAGAAGCCAGAAGTGCTGATTATTGTTCTTTAAATGTTAAAGTGCTGGTTTTCAGTGTTTCCAAATTACGACACTGAAAAGTTTAGTGAAAGCTATAATCCAGTAATAATTGCAGAAATGGGACATTAAAACAAACCCGCAAGGCTGAGGAAAAGCCTCAGCCAGTGTAAATCAGCAAAGTTACACTGACATCAATGGAATTATATCATATTACACCCACTGAGTATTTGGCAAAAAGAGCAAGGAGGAAAGAAAATGCAATTGTGTATACAGGGATGCCTGAAAGCTAAAGACAGACAATTAAAAAATCCTGTATGGGATATATAAAACCAGACAATTCATAATTATTTCAAAATGGAAGAGGACAATGTTGTAGGATAAAAGTTATGAAAACAGATATGGTACCAAGGACTGTTAGACAGAATTCAGGTTCTCACATAAGCTACTGAGGTGTGGATAATATTTTCTACTAGATGAAAGTTATCTAGTCATTTTACTTAAATACACAAAGGTTTTCACCCCAAAGAATCAATGGATCTAATTTTTCACTATTCTGTGTGCAAGCTTCTGGCCCCCAGGAATCCTGGGATCCATTCTTGCAGAACATGCAAACAAACATTCAGGAGGATTAAAAAAAACAAGAAAAATAAACCATTCTATTAAGCTACTTATGCAAACACTATCAAGACACAGTATCTCTTAAGCCTGAAAGACAGCTGGCTTCTTCAGAATGTTTTTGTCAACAACAATTTTCAAAACATTGCATGTACACTTTATTATTTTATTACGAGATCTTCATCAAGGTGAGATTCATGTCACCTGACTTTCAATGTCTATAACGTATACACCTAGCTTGTAGAGTGTCCCACTCAGCCTGACATGATCAGTCCAGAGAGTATGGTTCTTCCAGAAATGCTTTGCAATATCAGCCTGCCTCATGTGGATGTCCCAGATACCCTATGGCATCAGAAACAGCACTTGATGCTTGTGTTTAGCAAAATAAACCGCATTCCTATGGTCAGATTTAACTTGCGGATTCAGACACCTAAATTTAGGGGTAGGTGTGGGAGTTGTGCACCTTAGCCATCATGACAGTCTGAGGAGGGGTGGGTGCTCTCAGGTGGGATTTGGTACTTAAAAATAGGCATCTAATACTGTTTGAGATGGCATAGGTTACCCTAAGATTTCCAGACAGGCATAGCAGATTTGACAAAGACCTCGGGGAGAATAGCCTCATTTTTGGAGAAGCACCTGGAAGTCAGGCAAAACATCCTTTTTTTTTTTTTTTTAATACGTTATGAGATGCTAGTCTCAGGTGTCAAGCCTGTGCATTCAGTAGACTGCAGGCATGTAGGCATCTGCATTGTGGTGAGACCAACCAGCTCAAAAGCTCTATGTACATCAGATTAAAATTTCATCATCTGAATAGAAGTTTAGAAACCCAGCTTACATGTGAACACACACATGCACCTAAGTTTAGGTGTCTGAATCTGCAAGGTCATTCTCATCTTGCACTCCATAGCTAATGGAGAAAAACAGGCACTACTCTAGAGCAGCTATCTGATCTCCTTTAGACTATAAAGCAGCATAAAAGTGAACTTTTTTCAAGCAGAAACATTTTAATGGGAAATTCTACTCAGTTAAAAAATCAACATTTTCTTTTTAATTCAGAATGGAGGAAAATTTCTAATTCTCAAGCCCTTTTCCAAAATGGAGCTCCAATCTTAAAAGTTCAATGCATTCATTTTCAATATGCATTCACTTAAGTAATATGCTTAAATGTTCCATACATTATTTGATCAGTTTTCCTTTGTCTTCAATTTCCTTTTCATAAGGGGACATATACCTCCATAAATGTTAGAAATAGCTTTCATTTTTGTGGACACACGCCTTTGAACTCTCCCAGTATCTGTAAGAAAGAACAAACGTATTTTCATAGGTAATGGGCTGTGAGGGGAAAGTCACTGAGGAAGACTGAAGTGCACAAACACTATGGTTCACAAAAATATGTTTCTACTTAGATGTGACTGAATATCCCATTTGTCTGCTCTTTTTCTCCTGAGATATCAAATTCTTTACTGTGTCTGAATGCTTTGGATCACAATACCTTTTAGCATTAAAAATAAAGGGTCTCCACAGCTGGCTTTTCTTTTGTGCCTTTCTCTGAATTCTGTTCCCTTCCCTCATCCCCCTTCCTCATTTTCCCCCAAACCAAATCCTACCTAATGGAGCCTCATTTTTTTCAAACACTGCCTGCAGAAATATGTTCACACTGAGGGTGAACAGGAGCCAAGTGTAAGTATCTTCCCCCTTTACACAAACAATGGCATAAAGGCAAAACTCACGTGTTTTGCAGTGCCTGTACATCTCAGACAGCTCTAGCTGCAGTGAGGTGGAGTTCCCCATCCCCTTGTGCTTACACCACCATTTGAACAGCACAAAGCTGTTAGTAATTTTTCAGTACTTCAGATGACTGGTGCCTGAGGCTTGTTTTAGTTTCTGTCTCTTGATCACTGCCATACAAACTCATCCTGCCCCTCACAGTCGTGGCATTGGGTTCTGTTTTTACGACATCAATGGGGCAGAATCTGGCTGGAGGCCAGTGACTACTGGAGTCCCCCAGGGGTCTGTACTGGGTCCAGTCCTGTTCAACATATTCATCAATGACCTGGATGAAGGGATGGAGTGTAGCCTCAGCAAGTTCGCTGATGATACCAAGCTGGGAAGAGTAGCCAATACACCAGAAGGCTGTGCTGCCATCCATCAAGACCTGAACAGGCTGGAGAGCTGGGCCGAGGAGAACCTGAGGAACAATCTGAGGCACCAGTACGGGTTGGGGGCTGACCTGCTGGAAAGCAGCTCTGCTGAGAAGGACCTGGGAGTGCTGGGGGACAGCAAGTGACCCTGAGCCAGCACTGTGCCCTCGGGGCCAAGAAGGCCAATGGTATCCTGGGGTGCATTAAAAGGAGTGTGGCCAGCAGGGCGAGGGAGGTCATCCTGCCCCTCTACTCTGCCCTGGTGAGACCGCATTTGGAGTGCTGTGTCCAGTTCTGGGCCCCCCAGTTCAACACTGGGGGGATCTCATCAATACTTATAAGTATCTGGAGGGCATGTGTCAGGAGGATGGGACTGGACTCTTTTCAATGGCGCCCAATGACAGGACAAGGGGCNTGTGATCTTTCTGTATAACAAGCAAACAGGCCATTGAGCAGTCCCTCTTTTGATTCCAACTCCACTTCCACAACCCCAGTTAAGACTATAGATGTTTTGCCTTAGCAAAAAAAGAGAAAAACAGAGAAAAAAATCACTGCTTTCTTCTTATTCATCTGCTTTGAATTGCCATTACCCCTTGTACCATGCATATTTTTTCCTCCTGTCACCAGTTCTCCCTGGTAGTTTGCATCCCTCATAACATGTAGAGGCTTAGTACCGGCATTCTCCAAGACGTTAAGGTAAGCCGAAATGACTCCTGTTGTTGTGGTTACACACTTGAATAGAAAATTGCAAGACTTTCTTGTAAATATACTTGCATTTCCTGCTTTCAGTCTTGGCTGCAACCTAGAATAACAGAGATGCATGAAAAAAATAGAAAAAAATGTCATTTTTAGGGAGAAGGGAGGATTATTTTTGTGTATCTTAAAAAAAAAAATCATTCTCACATTTTACTTTCTTTTCAGAATGTTACAGATTTCTTTACTGAGATCTAGCTTGTTTTTCTCCCAGAACATGCCATAGATCAGGAGCAATGAGATATGGAACAATGGTACTTAGAAGCCACAGTTCTGAACCAGCATCAGTTTGTGCTAGGTAACATAGAAACACTTTCAGCACACCTCACCCCACGAGCTTATCAGCTAAGGACTAGTAAGGAGTAATGTAGCCAGCTCTATTTCAGCTGCTGTTTTAGCCACTCCATAAAGTAGCACAGTAAAACTCTTTGACAGTAACTGACAAATTTTAATCATTTAATAGTTGTAGAGAAGACCTAGGGTGACAAACCCATTCCCAGTCTGTGCTGTAAAGGTGAGCACACATCTGCAGAGCCATCCCTGTTTCATGGTACAGACTATGCACTATACCAGGTGGCATTAATGCATGGAGCTTCATAGAGAGCCAGACTGATTAAATTCAACTACTAATTTTCTGCTTTAATTTACCCCAAGAAAATTAATTATGTGACCCATCATCTTTGATAGGAGCTTTTTTCAGTTTCACCATATTGTAATCTGTGTAAAAGGTGGACAATGTATTTATCAGCACTTAACCTCAGAGCTGCAGAGGATGTAAAGAGAGAAGAGCAGAAGACAGAGTAGACAATCTGAACACCCTATTTTGCTGCAGATACTTCTGTCAACAATCAGAGAAACAACTTATTGGCTTATTGTAAGGACTAATATTTCTCTCTCACTCCAGAGCTCACTGTCAGTTAAACCAAGAAGAGGTAAACAGATTGGGCTCTGTTGAAGATTCGTCTAAAAAGACACTACATGCTGGAAAAAGAAGTCCTGCCAAATATTCTGTAAATTATGGTAATTTTATTTACCATATTTGATCCAATGGTCTATGTCATCACTCTTAAAGATGCTTCTGCTGGAGCATTTGCTATTAATTTTATTGTCTACTTACTAATGAGAACTTTAATCATATTTTCAGTCACATTGTTTTCCTTTTGGGGACGAGCCTTAAAGAAACTATTTCACCTTGGTCTCAGGAGACTAAGTTTGTGCAGGTTCATTAATATCTCAGAGCAGAAACACCTTTTTGTCATTTGTCTAATTTCTTTTCTCATTAGCAGCTTCTGTGTTCCAGCATATTTCCTATGCCACTCACACCTTCTGCTGCATAAATCCTTCCTTTAAAATCCCTTACTCTAAATTTATTATATAAAACAATATAGTAGAGACCATTGGATATTTCATTTTGCTGTGAGTCTGCTTTTTTGCTAAACTGATGTTGAATAAGGGCAAGAGGAAGCACGAAGTACTTAAATTTAGTCCCAAATAACACATTATGGAATTCATTATGGGACATACTGGAGAAGGTTTTATTACTACATTAATAGATCATTATCCCTCCAGAAATTCAGTGTTCTCTATTACAGTAGGAAGAACAAAGTGCACAGAAATGAGCATGAACAATGAAAGAACTGCAACAACAAATATAAAGAAAAAATATATTTTCATCTAAAAAATTGAGATGAGGACCTTATCTTGTCAAAGGACTGTACTGCTTGAGAAACAAAGGCCTCAGAGGGAGCAGAGCTGTTAATGAGAGAGGTAACGATACATATTATCCTTTACAAAATGTTTATAAATTACTAGGTTTGAAGCCTAGAACTGATTATCTAATCTGACACTTGCATATCAAGGGAGCAGATCTTCACCTGCTAATTTCTGCATCAACTCCACAGTGTCTGTCTGAATTAAAGCATATTTTAAAAAGACACACACTCATAATTTTAAAATATTTCTAGTGATAGATAATCTGCCACAACTCACACAATATTAGCCCCATGTTTACTTTCACTGTTAATGTTCGCAGTTCATTTCTAGTTCTTTCATCACTCTTTTAATTTAATGAACGTCTTTTACCTTTAGCCTTCTTCCCACCACTGTAATCAGATTAGGCCATTTTTTACAATTGAATTTCACCTCCTTCATGAAAATACTGGTTGATGCAATAAAATCATCTCTTCCCCTTCTTTTGCACATGCAGATTTCTTGGGCCTTATGAGACAGAGGATCATCATTGTAGCTTTTCCAATTCCATCATTCCTGTAAATCTCCTTTCTAAAGCAGAGGTGCACTAGCAGGACTCAGTATCACTGCATGGATGCTATTTATTGCATTTGCAGTATATCGTTCCCTGCTACTGCCTAACTTTCTCTAGTCTTATCCAACGATACATTTTTCCTTGTAGCATGATGGTAAAATCATATTCACACAGGTCTTCACCCGAGTCTGGAAGGCCTTTCTCACCTTTCAGACTGACATACTGTAAAATCAACCCGCATTTTTTCTTCTTAGATGTGTGGCATTTTATTTGGCAGTATCAAAAGCAATATTTTCAGTGTTTCTTAGCCAAATAATTCACATTGACCTGCATTATTTATTTATCCTATTAATAATGTCTCTACTAGTCTTTGTGATATATATGTCTTACCAACATTTATTTTATCACAGGATCATAGAATAATAGAATAGTTTGGGTTGGAAGGGACCTTTAGAGGTCATCTAATCCAACTCCCCTGCAGTGAGCAGTGACACCTTCAACTAGACCAGGTTGCTCAGAGCCCCGTCCAACCTGACCTGGAATGTTTCCAGGGATGGGGCATCTACCACCTCTCTGGGCAACCTGTGCCAGGGTTTCACCACCCTCATTTTAAAAAATTTTTTCTTTAGATCAAGTCTAAATCTACCCTTTTTTAGTTTAAAACCATTACCCCTTGTCCTATTGCAACAGGCCCTGGTAAAAAGTTTGTCCCCTTCTTTCTTATAGGCCCCCTTTAAGTATACTTTCTTTCATATTGCTGACAGAACTATTAAATAATATTTGGTCTAGAAACACATCACAGGATGATGAATTTCCATACATAACTCTTGGAGATCTATCAGTAAACCAATTTTTTATTTAATTTACAGAGTACTATATTATGTTAATCGTTCTCTTCTTCTTGACAGTTTTCATACTTCTGTGTACTGTCTACATCACTTTCACCTTCTTTTGTGGCTGGACAAACCTATGAATAACTTCTGTTTGAAAGCCATGGGTCTAAAAATAGAGTGGAGCATAGCTGAATATTTTAGGACACAATGCACCTTGTTATTTTGCTGAATGGGTGGGGACGTGGGGCATATGTCAGTCGTGTATTTGAACATTTTCTCAAAACTTCCTGATTTAAAAGATATCTGAAAGCCCTGAAGGTTTTGTGAAATATCCAAATGTCCAATCTACTTAACTTAAGATTCCAGTTTGTGTCTAGTAACCACTACTTCTACAGTGCCTTCACAGCCATTGTGGAGACAGTACCTATGAAGGAAGGGAGATCCTGCCTAAGTCAGGAACTAGATTTCTCTCTTGAAACTGGATATCTAGTCTAAAAGAGTTGTCCAGGCTCCCTAGGCAAGGAAGGAGAGATGTGCACCTTCAGACCATTTTAGATACTCTAATTCAGATAACAATTTTAGAACAGGATTAATTGTCTTCTGAAGGCAACTATCACTCTCTGTAGAAGACTAGATGATTAGCTTGTATTAAACAACTAATTTTTTATAGAAGTTGAGATGAATACAGATGTAGGTGCTTAAATTTTGATGGATGACAGTTCCTGCTAGACCCTTACAAAGGATTCCACCTCCTTCCACTATTACATACAGAAGATAAATAGGTGCTCACAGTCTTCGTCAAGCACTTCACTAAAACATACGTGCAAGTGAGACAACTATATTAGACAATATATTTACTTTTATCAGGTATCACTGTAATATGATTAAATAGATTTCAAGTTTTACATGTCCTATTTTCATAAAAACTGGTTAACTGCATTATTTTTACTTGTTATTTTCCAGATTAGCCTTTTCCCAGTTTTGCCAAAGCTCAGTGAATTGTCTCTCATTACCAATCAATACCAACGTTTTACTGATTTCTGAAGGATTCTTGAAGTTCCTCGGTGTTACAAGATATGCGAAGTGAAACAAATTGAGTCTCCTCACTCTGATTCCTTTGGCACTGAACGGTGCCAGTCCTGCTGATTTCAGAAAAAAATTTAACTTCCATTGGCTTTGTTTACGGTCCTCCCTATCTGCTGGCTCAATAGAAAGTATTTCCTTAATGCTTTATCATAGGAATGCATCATCCTGCTTTTCTTCAGGAACAGATCAAAAATATTTGTTGAACACTTCCTTTTCTATGTTGTGATTACTACTTATGTAGTGTCAAACAGATACAATTGTTGAAATACTGTTTGTTCCTGACACATTTAAGAAATTCTTTACTGATTTTAACCCTTGTGGTTGCTGGTTTTCATTGATACCTTGAGTTTCCCTGATGGGTTGTCTGCTTTTCCAGTGATATTTGTTAACACTTATTTATATCAGCTTAAACATCTTTTCTTAATCTGTCATCAAAACTAGACTATTTTGAGCTGTTGGATCAGAATATCTTCTTGCATGGACACAGAAATGGTAATGTGGGGAACCCCTGGTAAATAGAGATGTAACAGTTGAAGAACAGCCAAAACACAGAAGAGACAAAGAAGAGACCTGCCTTGTAACTCCACTCCTCTGCAATTTTGTGCAGCACCACAACTGGATGGCGTCTATGTCTTTCTTTTGACATAACTCCATGTGGCTAGGGTTGTCTCTCTGGATTTATAGCATATCCGTATTTGTTGCATAGCTATAGTTGAACTTTAATTGCAGCTATAAAATATAAGTAGCACAAAAATATAGGTAAAAATACATGAATCTTGATGCTGAGTCTCCCTTAGTTTCCTCCTGCTGCTTTACACCATCTCCTTCTTGCACACTTGTATATTTCAACACTGTTGTCCTTTTACTTTTCAGTAAGGATTTCTTTCCTTCCTTCTTTCTTTCTTCTTTTTTTTTTTCTTTTGGCCATGGCTGCAACATATCAGAACATTGGCTTTCTATTCAGAACACTGAACCAGAAGTTTGTAAAGCTCCTACTGTTTATTTTTCTTAAAGCAGATTTTGCTGTTATAACAAGCTGGAGCAATGCTGAGAAACACAGTCAGTCAGCAGTCTGCATTTCATTTTTTCCCTTTCAGTTTATCACAGCTGCTCACATGTCAATCAAAACCACTTGTTATGAATAGATTTGATGCCTGCAGAGATTAACAAATCCAGACCCCATGATGCAATCCTGAGACCCAAGTGGAAAGATATAACATATGGAAGCCAGGTTTTGGTGAACCATAATAGCTCTGCCTACTCCGTCCAGATGTTTGGGGGGACCCAGATATGTCAGACTCTTCCATATGTCAGCATATCACATTGTCAAACAGAAAAATCAAAACATTATGAGAAAGGCTGGTCCCATATGGCTGTAACCTTTCTGAAGCCAGATAATGCCAAGAATACACAGATTTATAGCCCACTTTCTAATTCAAATATAAATGAGTCTGCCATTCTTTTTACTCTGTAGGAGTACATGAGAGTCTAACTTGCATATTCAAAAGGCAAAAGAAAATGTACAGGTATTTTTATAGTTGTTTTTATAAACAACTTCTAACAACCACCTAAAGAGTTGCTTGTCCTGCTAACACCCTTACTCCTGTGTAAAAATTATATGACTTTTTGGAAACTTTCATATTCAGGGAATCAAAGTGAGAGCAAGGAATGCAGTGTAGATATATTACAGAAGAGGATAATTAAAAGGTTTTTCATAGCACTAAAACTTTAAAAAGCCCAATTCTTTTCTAACCACTGTGAATTTTTTAAGTTTAAAATACACTAAGAATAAAACAAATTGAGTGAGATTATTCTACATCCACATCTGAGGTGAGGAGCTCACACTTCCTTCAGTTAATGGACACAGAGAAACACCTCTGGAAGGCTGATTCTATTTATTCTAAAAGGGAAGTCAAAGATCATATTTGCTTCCAATGAGAACACAAAGAGAGTTTAGGATAATTCACTCAGAAAGATGCATCTATTTACAGACAGACAGACAAACACATTCAGCATTAGCTGAGATGAACCCTACCTTGCTTTTCCAACTTTCCATGACTCTCATCTTATTTGTTTCCCTGTCTTTTCTCTTCCATATGCTTGGCTACCCTCTGAATAACCCACATTCCAAAACAATGCCATAATGTTGACCTTCAGTCTCTTCTCCGGGTGGTTCCTTTCCATTCCACATCTTTCCCCAAAGGCCTTCAGATCATTCCTCCTCCAAAGCAGGAGTCACTTCCACCAGACACATGCCTATAGAGTGGAGGAGGGCATTATAGAGCAGTCACCCTCTTAGTAGTGGTTCCTGTTGCAAAGCCCAGTGCACTACACTGAAGCCAGGCTTCCCATCTACATCACAACTGTGCTGTAAACTGTAAGCTACTGTACAAGCAATTTGTTCTAGCAATTGCAAGTGACTAGTGTATTGGGTCTGACTGAGATGGAATTAATTTTCCCCATAGCAGCCCTCATAGTGCTTTGTACTGGTAGCTAGAAAGGTGCTGGTAACACACCAGGGTTTTGGTTACTGCTGAGCGCTGAGCAGTGCTGGCCCAGCATCAAAGCTATCTCTCCAACATTTCCCCCGTCACCAGTAGGCTGGGGGTGGACAAGATCTTGGGAGGAGGAGAGGAGCAATAGAGTGGCTTGGTGGCACCTGGCATCCAGCCAAGGTCAACCCAGCACAATTAGTATTGAGCGGTTTTAAATAAAAAAGAGAGAATTCCTCCATCCAGTTAGCAAAAGTCCACATCATTTTCAGTCCACATTCCATAACATTCTGGCCTCAAAAACATGAAAAAAAAAATGGAAAACAATCCCTAACGAAAAAAGGTCTTTCTAAAATATTAGATCAGGTGCTGTCTAGATTGCATGCAGGTACAAACTCCCAAGGATACTTCTCCAGCTGCTATCACTACTTTGTTTAATAAGCTTCTTTTTAACTGTTAATTATGCTAGTTTATTTGATTAGAAAAGTGTCTGAAGGAGAGCTTGCACTAATATTGGCTAAATTGCCTCACTTTCTCTTATAAAAATCTTCTTTTGCTGCTTATGACTTTCCTGAACTTATCACAGCAGCCAGTATTCTCCATGTTAGGAATATCCATTCAGATGCATGTGGAATGGAGGGAGAATAAGAAGGAAGGAGGGAGGGAAAAGGGAAGAAGTCTCTGTGTGCTGGTTTTGGCTGGGATAGGGTTAATTTTCTCCATAGTAGCTAGTATGNCCTCGTTTTGCTTTGCTTGCGTGCGCAGCTCTTTCTTTACCTGTTAAACTGTCTTTATCTCAATCCATGAGTTTCCTCACTTTTACTCTTCAGATTCTCTCCCCCATCCCACCAGGGGGGAGTGAGCAAGCAGCTGCGTGGTGCTTAGTTACTGGCTGGGGTTAAACCATGACACTCTGCCAGAGCTACATATTAATTTCCTTGAATGAAGTTAAGAGGAAGTTCTTTTTCCCAGGTCAAAATATTCATACAATTGATTCCCTGATAAAGGTTTGTGCTTCTCTACTTTGAAACAGTGTCTGGAAGTTTGCAAGAGGAGGAGAAACCAAAATATCAAGCACATGAACCTGCCATCCTTATAAGAATATGGCAATGATGAGTCTTTCTAAATGTCAATAGTGACACACATTTTTCTTAAAAACATGGAAGAAAAAAATATTATAAGGTTCTGCTCTAGTCTTTGTGTGCTGCTGCAGATAGACTAGGGCTTCAGGTAAAAGCAAGGATGATCCTACAAATTATATTCAATCTGCTGATGCTGATGTGAGCTTCTGTAGGGAAGTAGTCTGCACCTGAACACCTGCCTTTCACTCATCATACCCACACTGAAACCCAGGCAATGTGGAGCTGAAGATGAAAGATTGTTTTTAGTTAAGCAGCAATGGAGTGATAGGAGTAGACAAGAGGGTGGCAAGTTAGGACTGGATAGGGATTTATTAAAAAAGAGAAATTATAAATGTTGCTGCCCACCATGATCTTAAACCCAAGAGTAAATCAAAAATATTGGGTTTGGTAGTAGGCACATCTTACTCCCATTACTTCCAAGACTTTATTGTGGCCTCTGTATGAAGGGGGCTTATAAGAAAGGCAGAGACTTTTTACCAGGCCCTGTAGTGACAGGACAAGGGGCAACAGTTTTAAGAGGGTAGATTTAGATTGGATATAAGGAAGAAATTTTTTGCGATAAGGGTGGTGAGACATTGGAACAGCTTGCTCAGAGAAGTCATGGATGCCCTGTCATTGAAAACATTCAAGGTCAGGTTGGATGGGGCTTTGAGTGACCTGATCTAGTGAAAAATGTCACTGTTGATGGCAGTGGGGTTGTACTAGATGACCTGTAAGGTCCCTTCCAACCCAAGCCATTCTATAATTTGATGTCTGGCCCAAATGATAACCAATTCCTAGTAGACCTGTTGGTAATGGTAGGTTTACCAGCTTGACCTGTGTTGCCAACCTGTACGTTTCAGACCTTCCAGTGACCAACAGAGTAGTTATGGAATTTATATTTCAGGTTGCCTATTCCACCTCAATTATCTGCTCTGCATATATGTCTGATGACAGTCTTGAATTATATGATTTCATAAATTATTTTCCATTCAGTGGATGAATCAGCAGTATAAATGAGGCAATATTTTCTTTTTGCTCTTAGCATTCATGATGCAGTTTTAAGCCCCATTTACTGGGAATCATCCAAACCTTGCAGAGAAGACAGAGTCACTCATTATCTCATGAGCATTTCTATGGGCATGCCTACACCATACAAAGAAGGGCGGTTTTAAAAGTCTTTGGGGAGTGCTACCTGAGCCAGCTCTTGAACCAGAAGCTGTGTTGCTGCATCAGCAGAGTGCTGCAACAGAACTAATTATCTTCACTAGAGCCAGAGCTAACTAGTATGAGCGCAGTATTGTAACACAGCTTTTTTACTTTTGATACCTCTATGGCTATCCATGGTATGGATATTTTGGCTATCTGATGGCTAGCTGGAGCAGCGTTGCACCATACTCTGTTGTGGTGTGAATATGCCCAATGATACTCCTAACCACAACACCAAGTAAGTTACACACATGCACAGGGGCAAAGCACTTTCAAGTCTGCATCTGTAATTCTTTGCAGTTGCTCCTTCCCACAAATTAACCTAAAAGCACTTCTCTTCAGAAAAATGAAATTAATTTAGAAAGTCTAGCCCAAGCCTTTCTGGACACCAAAGAGTAGGTTAAAAATATTTTCAGAAATGATCAAGCAAATTTTCAAGACATTATACTTTCACTAAAACAAACCTTTTCTTTCTTTTTTTTTTCTTATTTTAAGTGAGATTAATTTAGCTTTCAAAAATTTTATTGATATAATTTCCTTTCTGAAAGAATTTGAGGTTCTGAGGACTGTGGTGATTGATGCTAGCTTAAACTATGAGTACTCTATAACTTATAAGAAAACCATATAGGCAAATATATGAAGACATCAATCACTACAGAGAATATCTGTACTTTGGTATTTAGTATTTATATGGCAAATGTAGTGTGAATAATAGATAGACTGTGTCCATACCACATACTACCAAAATACATCAGAGCTTTTCTATTAGAGACACAAATTAGTCATGAGCCAGCAGGTTTGGGAAACACAAAGCGGTAAATTACAAAGCAATGTGCAGGGATTTAGCTGCATGACTCCCATTAACATCAATGGGATTTAACTGTGTGCCTCCTTGTGCACTACTTTGCAAATTTACCCTAAATTGACTAGTGTGGTAATTCCTGGACAGCATGCAGTGGGGAAGTGACTGCTTCTGTAAACACAAGGGACTGTTGATTCTCAAACGTCCCCATGCTGCACTCAACAAAGAACATTCAAAGAAACATTTTATTCCCTACATCTCAGGAGGACAGGAAATAAAGACACAAGCTCAGAACTCCTGCTCCATAGGGGACTCCAGTTCTAGAAATGCCATTTAGAGAAAAAAAAACTCTGTTAATGATCCCTGATACTGTCAGACTCTGACATGCTGAGCCTAAAAAATCTGATCCACTAGTACCACATAGCAACTGAGGCAGCACATAAGGGTTATTCCTTAGTTCCTGTACTAAAATGGGCTGAGAAATTCAAAAGAACGTTTGATTACAGTATTCTCTTCAATATTGCTCCTCCTGAAAAAATATTTTATTTGACCCAAGGAGTTTTATTTGTTTTCTGCTAAAAAAAGTTTATTCCTTTGCTTCCCTCTGCTCTCACAAAACTGCTCCATTCTTTCATTATTAGGTAGCTAAAGGTTTCACTATTTGGTAGCTAGGTAGCTAAAGCTAGTTCACATTTTATTAGCTTTCCATACTAGTTTGAACAGTTGTATTCCTGTCTGAATTAAAGAGTACAGATTTTGTTTGCATTGTGTATTTCCCAAAGCAGAGCACACAAGTTAAATAAACACAAGAAACACACAGTATGTGGGACAGCAGAATATCAGCATGCAGGTACTGTTCATTCATGAGTTGAGGGGGATGAAGACAATCGATGGAAAAATTTGGAAAAATGTTAGAAGTCATGTTGGAAACAAAATTATGTCACTTTCTTCTAACTGAGCAGTTATTTTTATATTTTCAGAGCTACCTTTAGTTTTGTGTTCTATAAAAACAAAACCATATCTCTGCTTGTCTTTTCCTTCACCTCCTGTAACAATACAGACAAAAGCAGTCTCACAGCTGTTTCATTCCTCTGGCTTTATGTTTTACAAGTGTTCAAAAATACCTGGATTTTTCAGGTGTGGTTGTTGGAGAGGCACAACTGTCTTCAAGCCTGTGAAAGGCATACTGGGATGGTGAGGGCAGTCATACATGTATATACCTATAGTGTCACAAGAATATATGTATATCCACCCATGTAAAATCAAAGTTCAAATGAAGATTGTGGCTTTGGAAGTCTGAGCTGGAAGTGACCATAGAAGCCATTCAGTTCAGTATGAGCCATTAAAAATAATTTGCCAGGATAGTTCCTGGTCCAAAATTTCTCTTACAAGAAAGTAGTACTTGAAAGTCAAAGGCTGGGGTAGTATAAATCAGCATAGATTCACTAATGCTTGCTGTCCTGGAAATATTCCCATCAGCCCTGTATTCAACTCATGCCAAATCACTGTGACAAATACCACCCAAATATCATTGTCACCTGACCATATCAACTTCTGGTTTGAAATCATCATTCTAGTCAAATGTTGATCCCACACAAGACTCTTAAAAGCTTCCCCTTCAAGAAAGAAGACTGAGGGGTCAAGCAGATGGAATTAACTCAGATAGCATGAAAATGCCCTCTTTTGCTATGAAATTATGGGAAAATAAGTAGATTTTGTTTCATTATTTGAAACAGATTTTAAGGCTTTTAAAATTCTATTTTCAAGTATGTGCAATTTTGTTTCCATATGTACTCTTTAATTTGTGCCAGGCAGCACCCAGGCATTTCAGACAAAAATCAAGTCAGCACCTACTTTCTCTGAAGAAGTCTAAATCTCCATTTTCTGTCTTCAGTTCATGATTTTCCTGTGCATTTCTGACTGTTCCAAAGGACATACCAGAGCTTATCAATCACCCTAACCTGCTTCCACTTCAAAATCATTCTTCTGGTTGCCAGTAAAACCAGTGTTTAAGAACTAAAAGGAGTCAAAAAGGAAAAAAAAAAAGACATTGAATATGAAAAAAAAATATTTCTGCATACTTTGTGGTATTGTCGTGGTGTTATGGGTTCAGCTGGGATAGAGTTAATTTTCTTCACTGTACCTGGTATAGTGCTGTGGTTTGGAGTTAGTATGAGAATAATACTGATAACACACTGATGTTTTAGTTGTTGCTAGGTAGTGCTGAACCAGTCAAGGACTCTTCCAGCCTCTCATGCTCTGCTGGGTGCACAAGAAGCCGGGAAGGGAGGGGGCACAGCCAAGAGAGCTGATCTAAACTGTCCAAAGGGATATTCCATATCATATGTCATCATGCCCAGTATATTAACTGGGGGGAGTTGGCCGGGGGAAGGAGCGATCGCGGCTCAGGGACTGGCAGCGTCAGTCAGCAGGTAGTGAGCAGTTGCATCACTTGGGTTTTTTCCCATGGGATTCATTTCTCTCTCTCATTATTTTCCTTTTCATTATATTATCATCATCATTATTATTATCATTACCATTACTACTATTACTATTTTATTTTAATTATTAAACTGTTCTTATCTCAACCCACAGGTTTTCTTGCTTTTGTTTTTCTGATTTTCTCCCCCAAGCCACTGGGGTGGGGGGAGTGAGCAAGCAGCTGGGTGGTGCTTAGTTGCTGACTGGGGCTAGACCACAACAGGTATGCAAATATTCTTTTCTTCTGAGGGAAGAAGGGAAGAAATTAAATAGATGACACCTGCCCAACTTTTGACATACAACTCATCTGACTCAGCAAGGACATCTTCTACACAGTGACCTAGGTGTGCTCTGCTGCTGTATGTGTAATTGTTGTTGCTGCCAATGACCCTACTCCTCAATAGGTAATCTGATAAAAGTCAATTTGGAGATAGTACCGTTCTTGGAGAGGTATTGTAAATAACAAACAGGACTGAATCAAATACCAGACATTATTTATTTTAAGAGAGCAGTTTCAATTTTATTGTTTCCCAAATGCAGGATTCTTAAGGCCAAACTTTCCTGAAGAAAATATAGAGGGGTTTTGGGGATTTATTCTTCTTTCAGGAGGTGTTTTTGTCAGCTACTTATGCAACATCAATATCACTGTCATAAATCTCATTCTACAGAGAGCTTGCTGGCACTTCTGAACTGTGTCAGGTACTTTCCAGTACCCTTGATATGAACCAGCAGATGCACATGAGGTGAGAAGAGGAACCTCATGAAACATGTTGTAAACCTGTTGTACAAATACAACAACAAAGGAAAGCAGAGGAGCAAAACAAAGCTATTCTGACTGCATGATTCTTTCTGGTAAGTTGTTATTATTACGTTGCTGTTTATATTATGCCAGTTTCCAAGAGTCCCAGTGAGAATCTGGCCCATCTCTTGGGTGCAACATTAAGACAGGTGAAGCCAAAAACCCCCAAAGAAGGGGCTAGAACTGTGTGATAAAAAATACAGATGTAAAAAGCCACAGACAGTCAGACACATACAAGTTATGCCTAAACATGCATCGTTACTAGCCTGTTACACATTTTATAGAACTCTTCACTCTATTATCCAGGCCAAAAGATTAATTGTTCCAACAGGAAGCCCCCCATTTCCCCTTATACGAGATTTTCTAGTCCTTCAGTATTCCCAGTTAGAATATGGAGCTCAGGTCCACTGGAATGAATAACAAAACGCTGATAAAGGACAGTCCTATATGGCATCGGCTTCATTCCCTACTCTTCATTCAGTCTTTTTGAGCCTGAGGAAAGATCAGCAGGTATCTATTTCTGCCCTGTATTATCTAAGGATTCTCATTTTCATCTTCCCATTTGAGGAGTAAGTAATACTTTGTATCAGTTAGCTCCTCTATAAGCTCTGAATCTCCTGAGCCCCTTTAAAGCGGATTCTCAGATTAAAATCAGCTGTCTCTTCATTCAAAATGCACTGAAAAGCACTGAGAGGGAACTGTATGTTGAATAATTATCCCAATATCTCAGCACAGTGAAAAGATACACGCATCCCTTTCATGTCTGTGTCATTCTAAGGGTTTAGCAGTTCAAGACTGCTCGCTCTGATTCAGATACTAAAAGTAAACCTATCCCAGACTTGCTGTTTTTCAAAAATCCTAAAAAAAAATCAGTGTATTTTTC
>VZTV01079293.1:0-15109 GCA_013400875.1 Anhinga rufa
GGTGTATGGACCACGCTTGCCAAGATTGAGCAGAATTTTTTGAAACCACTGCATGTAGGACTCAATATGTCAAAAGCGCACTATGAAGCAGAAATAAAGAATAAGAAAGAAAACAGAAGAGGTTAGTTGTTTTCTTAGCTTTGTTGGTATTTAGAAACTTTCCAGATCCTTTGGAAACAAAGAACTGGTGAGTGCTGTGTAGGTCACGTTTTATTTAACTGTTGTCACTATTCCAAAGTTCAAATAATAATTCAGTAGTTGCTATATTTGATATTAATAACTTTCATAACTGGTCAGAAAAATCAGAACTTGTTTGTCTCTCATCATGTTTGTACACCTTATGGAAACCTGGTAGAAATGTCACGTGAAGATCTTCAAAGCTTGTTCTGCATTTATACTTTTGATTTTAAGGTTAGACAGGAGCATCTAAGTCTCTGTGAATACATAGCCCTTAGGTCTCATACTAGGTGTGGGGAGGGTAACAAGAGAAGAAATAATTCACACAGCAAAGAGGTGCTCTCTTAAAGCCTGAAGGATTACATTCTGGATTTTAATTTTATTTTGTTTTTTAATCTGACAAACAGAATCACATTCTGCTCTGGGTTAAGCATTCCACAGGGCATAAGAGCTGTAGCTGCTTTAGGCCATCTCTGTCTGTGTCAGATCCTCTGTTCCTTTGTGGTCTCCAGTATAATTAAGGCAGCCCAAGGAACTTGCTTCTGGTACCAAAAATGTCAGTATGGCTTTTTACCCCTAGTCTTACCCTCTTCTGTTGTTGTAAACTATATGAGGCAGAGAAGGGGAATTTTTCTGAAGGCAACCTGTAGCTATCTTCCTAAAGGAAATCCTTTAAAATGAATCGGGAAGCTTTTTCTTTAAGTCCCTCTTATATTTCTCTACCCTTTGACAAAGCATGAAGAGATTTGAGTTCAGGAGAGAACATCTAACTCATAATAGTAAATGGTTTAGCCTTTTTCCTCTGTGTATAATCTTTGTAAGTATTATGTTGAATTTCAAGTATGTGGTTTGAACTTAAGGGTTTTTCTCCTTAGTTTTCAGGCTTGTCCTTACAGTTGTGCCTGCTGCAAGTACTCTGCCTGAAACAGAGAAGCCTGCAGCCTTTTCTTAATAAAAATAAGTATTTAATGTCTGAATTCATTAAGTCAAGCTTAAGAACCTTTTCCTGTCTCTCTGGATGTGGAAATATCGAAAATGACCAGATTTAATAATTTTTTTCCTTTTAAGGAACATTGAAGCTATATAAAATTGTTTTGAGTTGCAGATATTGCTTGCTTAGTAATGTAATTTTATGTGGTAGAGAAAGTGTAGAGACAGTATCCAGCTCAAAGAGTCTTTCTCTTAAGGTTCAGCACCTTCTGTGTGTGCTTGGTCAATCCCTAGGCTTGTGGTTTTTAACAAGTACTGTCTAGAAATGCTAATATATTAAATATTTTCATTCTAAAAGTTACGTGAAACAGCAGCCTGATCTCCGGTTGGTTATTTTCCTCTACAGAGGCACACAGTTCTAACACAGTTTGTTCTGTAACTGTCAGTGGGGAAAAGATGCCTGCCATGACTACTGAAATGCAGCTTCAGGTGAGTTTGCATTTCCTTCAGAGTTCTACAGAAATACTGAAATCTTCCTTTCAGCCTGGAGACAAATGTACATGTACAGTGTGCGTGTGTGGGGAAAACAACAAAAAAAGTCTTCTAATAAAAATAACATTCATCTCTCTTGTCATTTCAGGTTTTACACTCGGCTCTCTTCACATTTGATTTAATAGAAAGTGTTCTAGCTCGAGTAGAAGAACTCATTGAAGTGAAAACAAAAGCTGTAATGGATGAAAATAGTTAGGTCAGCTGACGTATTTGAACTAACATACTTCTTACAAGATCATTGTGACCATGAGACTTCAGTTGAAAAGGAGGCTCCCAACCTTTAAAGAAGGGCCTAGAGTAGCCTCTAGGAGAATTGCAAATGCTGCTCTTCCTAAGTCTTGTTGCTGTTCTTTATTTCCTTTTGCTATTGTTACCTGCGATTCACAGAGATGGCCTATTCACTAAAGTACTCCTCTTCAGAATTTGATGCTTTTAAGTTTAGAAACTAAAAACAAGGAGGGTGTTTTGTTCTTATGCTATGGTAAGGAGGTAGGGTTGTGCATTTATTTATCTGTTAATTTTCAGAATTTGTTAGCTAATAGTTGCGGGCTGGTGTTGTGAATTACAAAGATTTTTCTATGAGGTGGCTGGAGAACCGTTAATTAAAAAGCACTGTTTAAGCACAAGGTATTTTTATTAGCACTTTTTAATGTTGGCAAACAAGCTTCTATGTTTACAAACCGGACTGTAAGGAATCCATAGATAATAGTGGAAACACCATGGCAAAGGAAACCAGGTCTAAAGAAAAAACACATCAACTTTGAGCCAAGTAAGGGGTTAAAACTTAGTAACACAACAGGTAACACCTGTGTTTAAAAACCACACTGTGTAAGATTTCATACATATACTTGTTTATGCAGGGCAAGCCTATATTTTGGAATTGTTTTGATCATCCTTACCTTTAATGGTAAAGTTTTCCTTAAGATATATTAAATATTTTGGGAAACTGTTACGAACAGATGAGCTCACAAGTTCAGAATCAAGTTAAAAATAAGGATGGCTTTTCTATAGTGCAGTTAAATAACTTTCTTAGAATGCACATTTGGTGTAATATATGCTATTTTTCACTGTATAGTTATTTAATATAAATTTTCATTCCAAATGCATAAGTTGTATATACAATCTTTTGAAATGTAACTATATTTTTAAGAACATTCTATATTTTGTTTGAATTGTAGCCACTCTATTTATGAATAAAATCCCCAAATACTAAATTAATTACAATGCAACTGGTACTCCTGACGCATCTTCCAAATTGGACTGTTTTCTATTATTTGGGCTTTTGTCATTGCCATTTTGTAACAAATATCACCTGCTTGTGGCTTGGAAGTTACCTTAGAGGAAAGAAAAAAATTATGAGTAGGACGCAGTAACTCTGAGGTAATAGAATATTCAACATCTTATTTTTCAAATAGTACAAATGGAAAATTATTCAGCAGTGAAATTTGAGCCATGTTTTCTGAAGTGGGTATTCACGGATGCTATACCCAGAGGTGATGTGATGTATCCCTTTGGGTATCCTTTTGGGTGCAAGACCAGCCCTAAAATAACCAGTCCTGCCAGCACTGCATCCCATGACCTGGATAGTATTGCAACAGGAGTTGGGTATGGGGGCTCAGGATTACGTGGATGGCATTGCTCCCTTGGCCATGTCTGTTAATCTGGGGCAAAAAAAGTTCATTTTTTAGGCCCTATACCTGTTAGGGATTCTCTGGCAAAAGATGAGCTCGTTAAAGTGGCTTTGCACTGCATCAGTGAGAAATAACATAATGGCAACCGCTAGATTTGTGGTGTACACTCATCACTATCAGTGGGGCTCTCCTGTTGAAGTTTGGTGTCAACATTCTGAACAAGTAGAAAAGCAAATCCAAGTTTATAGGATCAGCAGTAACCTTAAAAGCTTTCAGGTTAATGCTGTATTAAGAGACTGGGCCAGACATCAGTGGAGTCCATGAAATGTTTAAGTTCAGCACTGTAATAAGCATTTAACAACTCTTGCCATGTAATAAGTGAGATGTAGCTTACACACTTATAAAATGATGAATACTCTGAATAGGTTAATGCTTATTTTGAGATGCCCACTGCAGGAAAGGATAAAATGTAAATTCATGTTTGATTCCTGCCACGTCATTCAACCTGTTCTTTTTAGTTTTAGCACGTAGGATGCTGCTAGCACTGTTCTAGTTAGCGTCTAAGTTAGAATTTTCATGGAAAAATGTTCTTTAGAGAGGTTCAGTGAATAGATGTAATTAACAATGGGTTGATGTTAATTAAAAAACATACAGGATATGTTGCAGATACACAGATAAACTGCACTCATTAAGCTGTAGAAATACAATACTAGTATGTGTGTCATTAAAAATCCACAAGTAAGTAGAGTTTCCAGATTGGCGTTTTTACTTTAAGTTGATGCCATTAGGTATTTAGATCTCGGGCTGGTTCTGTACCAGTAAATGAAGTGAAGACATCCTAACTTAAGAGCCAAATTAGCTATTTGTCTTCATAGATGCTATTAAGAGCTTTTAAAGTTCCCCGTAACAATAGTTTAAAGACTCAGCTAAAGCATGCGAGTAACAGTCATTGTATTATATGGATTGTGGTCAATGTAACCCAAAAAGTTCCATTAAGGAAAAATAAATATTTTATAGTTCTTGGCTTTTCCTGGCTAATACAATTCTGAAGAACTAATATTAAAGACTTCATGCAACCAGACTTACCTTAGCTATAGTTAGCATTAACTTAACAGTTTCAGGAGTATTATGAACTGGTATTATACGTAAATTACTGCCCAGGAACCTGCACATCAAAATAAGTTACGGTTACTTTTAGAATGCACACTTAATTTGTTACACCATAAAACTCAAAAAAGCATTCCCACGTGACGTAAACAAGTTCTGGCTGCGCTTTCACCACAAATCCATAGAAGATTGCCTTTATCTTTAAAGGCGACTGGGGAGCTCATGCTGTTTCTGTAGCCATCTGTCCCGTTTCTGTACCGCTTGTTCAGGTGGGATTTGGAAGGGCTCATTTCTTTTCTCTAGGGCTCTTTGACAATCAATCAACACTTCTTCAGCACGTGTACACTCAGAGACATCTAAACCCTATTCTGCTGTTTTGTTGAAGACTGTCTGTTCTCAGTGCCAGTAAAAAGTTTGGGGTTTTTTAATGGCTTTGGAAGAAGACAGGAAAGTGTCTAAAAACACTGTGCTAAAAATACTTCGGAATTTGAATGAAATCTTTGCAGTGTACTGTCTAAATATAGCAATCAGTATGTCAGACGCGATTAAGGTAATAGGATAATTCTGCTAAGAACTTCATGTAAAGACTTGGTCATTCAAATAATTTAACCTAAAATTAATTCTCTTTCTATAAATAATGTTATTCATCTGCATTCATTCTTGAAAACAGATCTGACGATCAGTGGTTGTTCAATGCGGTCATGGAAGAGAAAGAGATCAAAGCTTAGGCAAGCACAGAGCCTCTCCTCAAGACTTGTCTTAAGCATGTGGTAAAAACGACAACAAAGTTAGTGTTGCCGCTGTTTTCTGTTGTAGAGCTCAAACATGATAGAGACTTAACAACAAAGAATGAGGCATTTTAAATAACCCGAAATTTAATCCAACCCAAGTGCCCAGCTGCTCTGTGCTATCCTCCCCTGGGACTGCTCCCTGTTCTTCCCCTCACTCTGTCTGATGACTTGGGCTCATTCACATTAAGACCCCTGCTGGTTAGATATCGGAGCTGAACTTGGCTGCCCATTCTTCTAATTAGCAAAAATAAATCAGAATCATTAAGGTTGGAAAAGACTTCTAGGATCATCAAGTCCAACTGTCAACCCAACACCACCATGTCTCCTAAACCATGCCCTGAAGTGCCACATCCACACAGCTTTTGAACACCCCCAGGGACAGTGACTCCACCACCTCTCTGGGCAGCCTGTGCCAGGGCCTGGCCACTCTTTCAGGAAAGACATTTTTCCTAATATCCAATCTAAACCTCCCTTAACACAGCTTGAGGCCATTTCCTCTCGTCCTAACACTTGTTCCTTGGGAGAAGAGATGAACACCCCCCTCACCACAGCCTCCTCTCAGGCAGCTGCAGAGAGCGATGAGGGCTCCCCTCAGCCTCCTCTTCTCCAGGCTGAGCCCCCCCAGCTCCCTCAGCCGCCCCCCAGCACACTTGTGCTCCAGACCCTGCCCCAGCCCCGCTGCCCTTCTCTGGACACGCTCCAGCCCCTCACTGTCCTTAAATGTTACAGGCAGTGTCCTTCCCTAAGAGTAGGCACTTGGGTCACTGTTGAGTTTTGCTAAAACCTGACGCAGAAACTGTGGTTCGATTTACATTTAGGGATTAGGGAATTAAATAGATGCAACTTTGCTAATACTAGTGTTGGGCTAAGCAAAGCATGAATGAACAAAGTGCAACGCAGAAAGTATTTCATGTACATGCCTACATCCATGACAATCCACTTGGAAGTTTTGCTTCCAATTACAGCAGGTCTAAATTTAGTTTGTATTTTATTAATTTGATCAATGGGCAGAATACTGGCCATTGGAACGCAAAGCTGGTCTTTGCTCCAACCTGTTTAAAAATTAACATACAGATTCACTGAGGATATTAATGGAATGCTCATTTGAGCTGTGATTCCTTTTCTCCCTCTTCCCCCATGATATACACAACCTCACGTAAAGTGTTTGTGTTGTTGAAGAATCCTGTAATGTTCTTGCTCATAATAATAATAAAAAAAATAATCCTTCCCCAATTGCAACAGACCCATAGATAAGCAGAAAGAAACTAATACAGGAAGACCTGAAAATACCCTGGGACTTTGTTCTTTAACAAATCCAAGAGGTGACTTGTAGTTTGAGAACATGGCACAAGTTTCAATGCAAAAGCTCAGTCAGTGATCACATACAATAGCAGAACTCCAAGCTGCCAGGTAGTAACAAAGCACGTGCATCTAAAATATAACATCTAAAATAGAACATCAGTCTGGTGTGGCCTGCAATGACAAAACTATTGTTTTTATTTTAATAAAATTACTAACTTGCCAAATGGAATATAGTTTCAAAACATCGCATTTGTTAGTGATCGACACATGCACAAACTCCCTTCTGTATAACCACAAAGTAGATTGAGAATTAGCGTTGCCGTCAGCTGAATAACACGTTCTTGCTGAGTGGCGGCAGAGCTTTTAAGACCTCTCATGAAAATTTATGGAATTTTCACAAATGGGTAATAGATTTCCTACGTTTCATCCCATGCGCTCTGCTGCTCATCAGCATTTGGCAGCGTGCCCAGGAGTTAACGAAACCGCTGCTAGTTTCAAGGAGGTAAAGATCAAAGACTCCATTAGAATAGTCACTTCTTTGATGTCAAGAATGAAAATCAACTGCAGTTAGGACTGCTGTACCTACCGGAAAATAGTTCTGACTACAAGTGTGGAGCACAATCTGATAGCTGTTGTCAGCTGGAATGTACTGACACCTGTGAGTTTTCAGGCTTCATTAGAAATCACAGATAAAATTTTAAACAAACTGGTTTTAATGTCCAGTTTTATACTTCTGGTATAAATAACATTATTTCAATTGTTCGAGCTCTGTATAAGAGACACTGTTCCAAGTAAACAGATTTGAAAAGCTGGTAAAGAATCTGTACTTTGCAATGAAGCCTTTCCTCACGAAGGAAACTTGCCTGTTCTGTTTTGAAAACGACAATGAAAAGGTGTTGACAGAGCTAAGAAAATTGCCTCGTTTTCCAGTTCAAGAGAAGACATTAAAAAGGGTTGTATTACGTAGCCCTGAAGTGATTGAAAGGGTTGTTATTTGCTGTGTTCTGAGGAACGTCCCCTTTTGTTACCTATGACATGTCAGACTGATTCACTTAGTATTCTTTTCATTTGCCATTAATAAACATATGCTTTAAATAATTTTCCAGTGCGTGAGCAAAATAAAATCCGTATTCCTGAAAATAACTCCTAAAATAACATTCCTGGATCTAGGACTGCCACTTCATTTCTTCCTAGCAATAAAAATTTTGGTTTGATGTTGAAATCATACCTCCTCTGAATCCTAAACATGACATCCCATTCTTCTGGTCCATGAAGAGCAGCTGACAACACCAAAAAACTGTTCCGATGAATGTTTATGAACTTCTGAATTCTTTTGAAGAACTGTTCTTCCCCTGTCATGAGCAAGTCTTGAGCGTCTGCCAGTATGAATGCAACACCTATTGAAGAAATTGGTATAAATGTATACGTCACGGCGGCAACGTGGCTGAGTGCTCACCACAAACCAGGAAGCAGAATTCTTATTCAAACAATAGTTTAAAAGGCGATGGAACAAAGCGCACTTACGCATCTTGACAGCGAAATGCAATCACGAGATTTGGCCAGCAACAACTAGCATTTTTAAGATAAAGCTACAAATAACTCAGAGGTTATTTTCAACCATAACATCAAAAACCCCCCAACAGTTCAATCCACTCCGAGTACAGACACCTGAATGCCTTTGAAAGCACATACTTCAGGAACAAGCAACTGTAACGGAATGAATTTAGGGCAGATGCAGACTGATGGAAGAGCTCAGCAAGTCCCGCTTCTAAATGACATAAAGACACCTGTAGCATCTTACAAATAAGCTAAACTGTCTACCATGAAAAATGAAATTATAACCCCATCAACTAAGTTGTTCTGGAAGGGAAAGTTAAGGCAGCTGAAGTTTAGGACGCTTAACAGTCGAGGATACAAAAGACGAGGCCATGGTGTGCCTTGTTAATCCTTACAGTTCAGGAAAGCTTCAGCTTAAGGATCTCATCTACCTGTCCAAAGCGTTTTCTGCTCTAAAAAGGAAGGATAGCTATGTCATGTTTGCAGTTTCAGTGACTTCCTAATCAAACCTGCTCAAAGAATCCTTTCCCTAACTCCTCTGCTACCACCAGGTGTGCAAACTCAACTTGGAAGATGAAAGCCGAGGGTCTTGGTTCATTCTTGTGTTTACAGCCAGGAATACTAAAAATCTCGATGGCCGTCCTACATGTTAGTGGCCCTCAGCATGTTTGCTCAGTTATAACACGAATTTGCTAAACAGTTCAGCTGATGATGACCAAATCTAGCGTAGCTGTTCTCCAATACCTCCAAAAAAAAGGAAAAAAAAAAGAAAACGTTTCATTCTCCAAGTTCTCGGCTCCATCCCCTGATTTATGTGCAATCACAGCACAGCTGCTTCCACTATTGCATGACATTCCAACAACGCAGCTTTCATTCAGCTTAGCGTAGCCTACAGCAGGGCCTGATCTTGTACCTCATTAGAGCCGAGGAGTTTAAAAACATAAGCTCGAAGTACCGTACCAGATAGAGAAAAAATCACGGATCCAATTTCCACCGATTCTGAATATCGAACCCGGTGTTGTTGCCTCTGTAGTATTGTAGAAATTTCATGATTCTAAATAAATTTTAAAAAGTTATTTTAAAAATATGTTTTCAGCCAACAGGTTAGATAGAAATATTCTTAAACATTGTCTGAAACAGTATAGATAGAACTTTAGCATCATTGTTTAAAAGATATTTTTTATTCCACTGGCAATAAAAAAAAGCGGTAAAATGTTAATTATACTTTTTCAGTTAATGAAATTTTGAAATACGTGCATTGGGCGTTATCAGACATTGAATGACAGTTTGGCATGCATACATTCAGTTTGTCACAGGAAACTTGCATAATACATAAAGAAGCTCAAACATTTTACACTCTATTTTTGTAAGATGTACTAAAGGAGGATTTGCAGAAGCGAGGAACATACAGTGGTGTGTTTCTATGACGCCAGTTAATTAGACTGCATTATTTTCACAGATGTCAGCATTTCATTTGGAAGATGGTTCAAAAAATCTGTATGGGACATGATTTTCTTTAAAGCTTTTTGACAGAATGCAATCCACTCAGGAAAACTAGAATGAGGCACTATGCAACATAATAATCTTCAGAATGGAGTGGGTTTGGATATAATTTTCAGCCTGCAAAAAGCATTTCTGCAGTATGTTCTACAGAAGCTGCTCAAACACATTTAAAAAATTAAATGACTGAATCCTTTTTAGCTAATGACGTGTCCTTTAACCTACCCATTTAAAAGAGAGCCAACCTGCCTATATAGGGGGGTGTCGTGATTTAGTGGAAGAGTACAAAATAAAGTCAGGAGAGCAAGTGAACCCTGAAGGAGACAATAACCAGAAATGTTATGCTTTCAATTGGTCTGGAAAGGGAACACTCAATGACAGCTGCTCATGCGGTATAACTACAATTTTGGAAAAACCCTCTGCTTCAAAGCCACTGCTGACAGTGAATTATTTAATGCACAAATATAAATAACAGCTATAAGAAAAGGATAGCTGCACAGGGAAAGGGAAGCTCATAACCGAAACTGATACAAAGCAGTGCCTTTGTAAAAGAAAAGCCACCTTAGATTTGTGTTCAGACATTTCCCTGTCTTTGCTCACTGGGAGTCCTTACCAGCAGCAGTAGTTTTGAGGAGAGCTGGGGCTCTTATTAGTAGGAGTGAATTACGCTGGTGTAGCTGATGAGACCGCTGCCCTCCAATACCTCTCACCATGTTATGGATTAAATTGCTCTTGAAGCAGTTCCCAAACTGGAGCAGTTTACAGGCTGTCATTCCAAGACAAGCAGGCAAATAAGAACAGGCTTTAAACTGAGGTGATTCAGGAATGACTTCAACACCATTCACCCACTTATACAGCAGAGATGGCACAATAACCTTGTCAGCCAAACTAGCATAAGATAGTATTGCTTGTGAAACAAAGCCCTCTTGCCTTTAAATTCTCTCCAGCTAGCATGAAATTGGTCTCAGCTGCAGGAACTAATTACCAGCTCCTTGACATACCCTTTCACTTTACTGAGGAACACAGGCCAGGCTTCTGATATTAACGGATGTAAATATACATCAATATCCCTAAGACTCACTATATTAAACTGAATTGCATGCTTATCGAGTAATAATCTACCCCAATGTTGACACTGTGTAGTAGAAAATAAAGTGTTTAGGGAGAAATTCAGAAAATTAAAACCATTTCTGATGGAATTACTCATAGTGCTAATTGAAAGCAGCATCAGTGCAGTGCAAAAATGATGACTCAGGAGGACATTCCTAACTCAGTGTAACTCAGAATAGCAGGTGACAAGTTTCTTAGTGAGGTACAGAAGTAGCTAGGAGAAAAACCACACACACACACAAAGAACCACTATTATAGTAGAAACAACTTCAGACTAATATCACTGTTTTATCCTCAAAAATCTGCATTCATTGATATTGCATAAAATATTTCCACACATAGAATATAGGGAATGCTTCTTTCAGTGTTTCTTAGTGGGTCAGATGCAATTTATTTCAAGCGGTATTGTACCTGCAGAGCTGTACTCATAATAACTGTTGTTGTCCATCTTGACTGTTCTTGCTCACCACTTTCTGTCATATTTTTTCAAGGGTTTAAAGGCTCTGCAGAGAAATCTCAACTGCCACCTTCTGAAAAGCCTGGAAAAAGAAAGATGACAAATATTACCTGCCAATTAAAGAAGTGAAATGTTTAAGGCACATGGATCCATTAAAGATATGATTAAAAACCTGGGCACTACCCAATTCTCCAAAATGTATACAGGTGCCCACTACCACTGAACTAATTTAAGATGGCAATTAGATACCTAAATGGCTTTAAAGAATCTGCGTCTGAGAGGGCTTCCTCTATAAGGCATGACAGGGCGAGCAGCATAATGAATAAATGACTTCAGAAAAACAGTCCTAAAAGCACTTAAAATGACTAAGGAACATTTGCCCTATTTTCAGAGGGCATGTTTGTCACTGCGCACCGTTTACACTAAGATACTTTTGGGAAGGCTGCCCCGGGCCTCCTGCCATGCCGGGCCTCCTGCCCAGCCTGGAGCGGCCCACCATGCCACGGGCCTGAGCACTAGCTCTTTTCATGTACGTTTGCATTTCACTCTTCTGAAATATTCCTGGATATCCAGCTTGGCAGGCGTTTCTATTTCAGTAAGGCTCATGCGGGGCGGCTGGGGACGCTGAAGCTCCCCGGCAAGAGCGGGAGGCAGCCTGGGAGCCGGGCCTGGCCTCGCCTCACATCCCTGAGGCGCCCACCCGGGGCTCGGTGGCCCTGCGTCGGGGTCGGCAGAGCTGCTTGCTGCGAAACCTTTGTGCCACTTGGTTCCCGATATAAGTTGTAATCAGGCCTCTCCTCATTGCCACCTCCGGTGCTGCGGAGCCTCTCAGCCCGTGGCCGGGACCCCGTCCCCTTCCCGCAGCCCTCGGGAGGAACCATGGCTGCTCCTTACTGGGGACGTGCAGCAGCTGAAACCAGCCTTGCCTCACAGGTCTGAGGAATTAAGATATGGCAAACAAAAGCTCCCAACAACGAAACGAAGTGCACAGAACTTACTGTTAAGGAAGTAACTCGGGCCTTGGTGGGAAGCGAGGAAGCGCCGAAGCCGGCTGCCTTTCCTCTGGCCCGCTCGACTCCCGTCAGCTGCTCCGTGTTGCCCTGCGGCGTGCGGGACCAGGCTTCTGCTGGGATGCTGGTGAAAGCCTTATCATCTTGTGAGTGTCCCCATAAAAGTCACCCAGAAACGTGGTGTTGGCCCGAGAGACTGCTGCCATACAAGTACCGACTGTGTGACATTTTTAGATGATAAAAAGGACTGGAAGGACACCAGGCAGAACAAGTGGGTGTAATAAACAATAATGGTAATAAGTCTGCTTTTGCACAGGAAAAAAATCTCGAGGGAGTGTTTTTAATGGACAGCTAATTCTGCAGCTGTTTCTGGGGAAGAATATTCCAAATTATTTTCTATGATATTCTAAATATAGAAGTTACACAGTACAAAAATGTGAAAGCAAGAAATAGCACCAATTTCAGTGAAAGAGAAAGCATGTTGGACCTTCTTTTTTCATCATATAAGAGGAAACAATATTTCCTTTATATGGCAAAGAAGAGCTGGAGGGTAGTCGTTAAAAATACTGAAAAGAGCATTGATTTCCAGCTCTGTTCTTCACCTAGTACGTGAATCTAGACTCATGCCTATTTACTCAAATCAATGTTTTTACTGAAAATCCAAGATTGTAGTAAAAGCTTTTCCTTTTTAAACTTGTTTTAGAGCATTTGAAAATAGAAGAAAGTGACCTAATTTATATATTAAAAATTATACATTTAAAAACTGAATTGTCTGGCTTGCTTAGAAATAGTTAGACATCTTAGTGATTTAAAGCTGACTACTCTTCTTTTTGTTTCAGACAATTAAGAAGAATCAGATTCACATCTGACTTCGTGATTCTGTTGGTCAAACGCACCTGAGTTACAGTTACCCCTCACTGCAAGGGTATGGAAGCGTGATGCTACTTTTGATAGTAAGTCAAATATTTCTACTACTGAATTTTTAAATTTCTCTGGAGTGTAAATGTGAAAGTCAGCAAATTAAAGAAAAATAACAGATGTATGAGGTATCCTGACTGCAGCGTTCTGGAGAGCGGTGACAGGACCAACAAACCGTGAAGCTGTTTCCTGTAACACAGTGGAGCCACGTGCTCTGACTGCATAGAAAAATCAGGGAGTTAAGAACATCAGGAATTATTTAAAAATACAATTATCAAATAATAAGGCAGTTTTGTGATGAGGATTGATGAACCTGCTGACATCTGCTGATGTGGTTTGAATTCATGCACACTATGAATGAATTTGTGTTTCAGTACTAGAGAAATCCCAGTGGCAAAGAGTAGGAACTGGTTTGTTGGAGTGGTTATGCGTAATTTATAACACTATAGTGTATCTGAATTCATATTTTGGAGTATGTCTAATATGTACATGCATTAATTGAATTACAACAATTTGGATGGAGAAAAAACAATGGGAGGGAATAGAATGGAATAAAAAGATGATTCACAATGTAAGTATCTTTAATAGGTAGGTAGATTTTTGTTTCCTTCAGTGTAATACTGTTAGAAATGTATGGTACATAAAAGAAAGGATAAATTATTACATTTTTTAAAAATTACAGAGAGATTTAAAGACTGGATTTAGGCTCCTGGGATACCAGCAGGTGCCTTTTTCCCCTGTAGCCATTTATCGTACATGAAGCTGGACACCCCCAACTCAAAATACCCACTTGAGAGTGCATCAAAGTACAATGATGGATAAATGCGGGCCAATGAGAAAAACCAAAACCTTGACAGAAAGTGCTTCCTGTCAGTATTTTGACTCCAGTTGTTACATTTTAACTTATGTAAATTCTGTGCATCTTAATTTCAGTTGACAAAAAGTTATACTGGAAACTTAACTGAATGTATTTCTGCCTGTCATTATATTTGACAATAGTTCACATTTGAAATAAAAATAAGACTCCTCCTGAGTTAGAAAGTTCTGAGGGGAACAGACCCCACTGCCTCCTGTGTAAGAGCCACCCCAGCCTAACACTCTGGTCCAAGTCTTATGCAATGGGACATGCTGAGCCCCTGGGCTAAGAACTGCTCAAGGGACAATTCCGGTAGTACTTTGTTTTGCAATGCCGTTTGAGTCTAAATCTCACTACATGCCTTGGCTTTCTCTTTTTATGAGCCTAATGTGAGAAGGCTCATTAAATAGAGCTCGGACTCAAAGAAAATTGATTTTTCTGGATTGTGTCTTCTTCAAAGCATTCTTCTCCCTAATAGTTTCCCTTCCAAAAAGTGACTTTGAGTGATGCTGTGCTACCTGATATTATGAGCTAAATTTATTTTACTACTTACAGTTACCCCTGCTGTGACACTTTCTGATATTTTGCTAATCTTAGCTTTACATCTCAAAAGCATTCCTTTTCCACATACCTATGTGGTGCATTTCACATACAGGTGAAGCTGCAAGAGAAAGAAAGACTAGGGCTGTGTGTGGCAGCATGTCAAATAACTCCTGGGAGCAGAGCAGAGAACCCCATTTAGGCAGGAATAGGAGGACCTTGAGGTTAGAACTCCCATATGATGAAGATAATGGCTGACGCATTTGCATGAATAACTAATTCATGACAAGGCAAAATCTGTCATCAAATTAGTGTTTCTCTGCACTCTCCTAGGCCATGTTCTATATGTTCTAAATCAGCCCCATTTTTTGATGTTGTAGGGCAGTTGCATAGGTATCTTCCTTCTCTATAGATTTTTATATGAGAACTGATTGTTCCTCTTTGTACACATCATGTCTCTTATTCTCCAATGACATATAGAATCATAGAATCATTAAGGTTGGAAAAGACCTCTACGATCATCAAGTCCAACCATCAACCCAACACCCCCAGGCCTCCTAAACCTTGTCCCGAAGTGCCACGTCTACACGTTTGTTGAACACCCCCAGGGATGGTGACTCCACCACCTCTCTGGGCAGCCCGTTCCAGTGCCTGGCCACTCTTTCAGGAAA
>VZTV01079296.1:0-17308 GCA_013400875.1 Anhinga rufa
CCTGCCAAGTTTTGACCACTATTTATTTTCTCTCATTCCCAAACTTCTAAGTACCAGAGGCGATGATCCACCAAGCAAGAGTGTTAGAAAAGCACAAACATTCAGCGATTGCATATATTCCTCTAGGAAAACACTGGAGAAAGTCTGACCAGAGTGACGTTTCTAAAGCAGACAGAAAATACAGGTTTCTCCCCTGAGATGCACACCCCATGGCTCTTCTAAGACCACTGAACAAGGTATTTCAGAGCACCTCCTCACCATTCTGGATGCCCCAGGGAAAAGCCTGCTTCAGTTTCTCTCTGAACTCTAGCAGAAAGCCCAGAGTTTTAAAAGACATTGTTTTTCCCTTATTTATTCAAGTTAATGGGCTTTTTCCTCTTCACCACCATGCTTTGGCAAATTGGGGGTTTCAGGGATGCTCATCCTGCATCTCTGCATTTCCAACTCCACACACCCCTGTATTGAAATGATCCAGGATTAATTCTCTGTTCAAAATCTGTGCATCTTTACGTTTGCAATCAGATCCATGTCTTTAATTTCCTCTCAGAACCACCCCACAATACCACGTCACACAGCACTATACAAGGGAATGTGAGGAGGACAGTGTAATCCTGCCATGGAGTGCTGGCAGGGGCTTCTCCCTTCTGGGCATATTTAATTACTGCTTTGGCAGGCTTACACATTCTCTCCAGACTCCTCATAAGGCTGAAGTGTTTTCCACCTCTATGCTTACTTGCAGCACTGTTTAACAAAGTTAAAATACTTTCAAGCAAATAAAAAAGAAAACCTTGAGGTAACTTTGCAGCTATCTGTACAGAACTGCATGAGTTAAAGTCATACATCTAGGAAGGAAAAAATGCAGCCCTGTAATCAAAACCACTGCTGACACTCTTGGATAATTAACAAGGGAAAAGTGAGAGTATGTTCTGCCTTGGCATTTGGAAGCAGCGCATATAACCTTAAAATTAAGCATTTTTTTCCTGCTCTCCACAGTTCAGGGATGCTGATAAATGCAGGAGAATTCAGAGAAGAACTGGAAGGGTGATCTGAGGGTGAGGGAATACACAACGTCATCCTAGTTGGCATGTCAAAGATATTGAACACAGACTTGATCATATCCTAAAATTAGATTTGTAATATTATTTTTTTTCCATGTCAGTAAGTTACAAAGTGCTATCACATACAGGAATTAACCAATCCTTACTAATCTTTTATTCCATATACTCTCTACTTGAGCACAGGTCCTCAGATGATATACAGGCACCTGACTCCTACCAAAATCGAGGGAGTGAAGCATCCAAATGGTTTGACGATCTTTCTCTCAGGGCATCACAGGGCTAAGAATAACCATGCTGATCTTGACAGGACAGGGCTGTAAATATAAAGGCCTGCTTATAGTTTCTAGTGAAGATATACCACTCCATTGAAGATTTCCAACATTTTTAAAAATTGCACATATTTTATTTATTTATTTATACACAACCCGGAACTGCTGATTATCCAAATTTTGCAAGAAACAAGCTGGGTTTTGTTGGTTTTTATTGATTGCTTTTTTTTTTCCTTAATCCTGCATTACCCACAATGGAAAATAACTTTAAAAATCTATGGTGAGACAGAAAAGTGCTAAAAACCCTGAACTTAATTGCTCATATGCAGCGACTGCTGAGTTAGAGGATTTGTTGTAAAATAGAATCAAATTACTTCATCCTGAAGGGAACCGGGAGACATTTCACAAAAGCTGAATTCCAGGGGCTAAATCTCATTTTCACCATCACTTAAAGCAGCATAAATATAGAGAAGCTCAATCAAAGCCAATGGAGCTACAAGCAATTTGCGTGGTGCTGCAAAACAGGTTTTGACTCTAGCTAACTTCTTTGTTCACAGGCACTAGAAAACAAACATGAGGTATTCATGCTGTCTTGGATGAGACAGTAATTTATGTAGCATTTATATATATATATGCTGTCATATCTCAACCTAAATTTCTTCCAAGACAATTCATGCTCTGCCATTAGAGACAGTTAAGACATTGCCAGAACCTTCCTAAGTTCAACAGCTGAGATGCTAAGTTTATAAATAATTTCCTTTTGTTATGATTTTTAGCTATATGCTGTAAAAGGAAAAATTAAGGGCTCTGTGGCTAATCCTCCATCTAAACATTGACTTTACGAAGGGAATAACTGACTGTCCAACTGTAGCCTATGAACTACGTCAGAGCACTTAATAGAAAAGTACATGGTGGGAAATTTGCTTTTGAAGAAGGAAATAATAAAGAAAATATTTTGTAAACATAAGTAATAAAGGCTTACTATAAACAATACAAACAAAAAGCAGTAGGTGTCTGTTTCTTTCAAAGTCTTTTAAAGATATTGCATTTAGTCTGAGTAAAGCAGGCAAATAACTGCCATGCTCTACGTGTCTTGTTATTTTTACAGCTGCTACCAAACAATACCAAAAAAATCTTGCATTTACTTGTAAAACTCATGCTTCAGTAAGAAGGTATGCCAAAAAAAATTATTCTTTCCAAGAAACTAACAGTTACACTTCATAAAGACATCATGAAAGGTTCCAGGGAGTCTTCTGAATGGGAAATGTCTTCCTGCTATGGGGGAAAAGATGGAAAAGCATCTTCAAAGACAAACAACTTCATTTTGTCTCCAGTAAAAAAGAAAAACTTGAAATTGTTTAAAGTCTCCAGTTTAACCATTTTAAAAATAAGAACTATTTCTAACAGAAGCTAGTGTCTACTTCTGTATTCATCAAGAACCTGGTCCTCCAAAGACGCCTTCCTCATAAACAGACTTTTTTCACCCTATATAAATGGGCTTAGGAACTACAGTTTCCCCCCACCCCCCAAAAAACCAAAAAAGGAGTAAAGTAGCTAAGTAGCTTTTCATTCCGGTATTCATATCCAGCTGCAGAACACCCATTTGACACTTGACTTCCAAACCCAAAATTTGGAAGCCTTTGCTCCTGTCTGCCATTATCACCAGGCAGCTTGGGATAATGTGAAGATTTATGATCCAGGTCTTCCCCACAACAGCCCCATTTAACTAATAGAGCAATTAGGGATGGTAGCATTTGATTAGGACCACTTCTGAAACTCGTGTTCTCAAGCATTTCCCACAAATACCAGTCATGTGGTTTGAGAGTGAGACATTACACAGACTTTTCCAGTTCTCTGATGCTGCTTTGCAGCTTTTTCCCACGTGCATCCCATTGTAGCAGGCAGGATATTGAATTCTTTGAAACAGTTAATCTTCTCACAACTGAGACTGGATTTCAGTAATAAACACTTGCTGTAATTTTTCATCCTCTGGGCCATTATATTTCCAATAAGCAAGGTCAAGATGGCATTTAATAAAAGGATTGCTATATTTGTTTCTTTCTTCTAAAAGAGAAGCCATACGGAGCAAAGCAACAAATTGGACAATATGGAATACAGCCAGGGTCTTCAGTCCTAATACACAATTAAGAGGAATCTGAGCACAGGAAAGTTTCCTCTCTATTTCCATCCTGAAGATATATTTGTCCTGCATTAAGTCTTTGTCAAGTCCTAATAGAAAATTTCTTGGAACAATTTTCTTTTCATTGGAACAACTTATAACTGTAATGGCTGTAAGGTCAATGAAAATGTTTGAAGTGTCTTTTTCCTGGTACTTAAAAATATCCAGCAGTCCATATTGCAAACAAGGATGTGTAAATAAATATATGTGTCCATGTTAGCCATTCTTGCTCCCAACTACTTGTTTTCTGTTGCTCTTTTCAGTCCACCACAGCTATTTTCACTGGAGATGTTCCAGTGATGTACCATTAGCTTACTCCCACTGTGGAAATACTCTGGATATTTTTGCAACATAAGAAAACATCACAAAAATCTAATTTGTCTCTTGGTGGATATGAAAAGATATACTTTTAAAATTAGCTTTTTTCCCTCTTATCTCAAACAGTAGCATTTGGTCGAATTGGAATGACATCAAATCAACATAAGTAAACAAAGTCCAGCAAGTTATTTGAAGATTTGATTTATGGCGACCTTCTTTGCTGTAACAGGAACACTACATCTTCAGTGTAAGCTATCAAGTTCTTTTTTCTGTGAGTCATAAATTAGCCTTTTTCTTCCATTTAATAGCTGGAGAAGTAGCTAATACTGACATCTCATAGTAAACCTTAGTGGGTAACTGAAGGCAGAATTCGCCATGATGCAGCTCCTTGAGGAGCACAAAAATTTAGCCCAGGATCTAGAACTACATCTCAACTCCTGGTAAGTCCATCCTAAGGTTAAACAATGTTGCCTCCCGGGACTGTAGTGCTCCCACTGATGTAAATATGGAGGGGCACCATCAAGGAGCCTTCCAGGCACACTCAGTAAAATCACAACTCAAATATGGGTCAGTGCAAGGACAACAAACAGAACAAACAAGACTCCGGTCAATAAACTCAGCTTGAAGAGTCAAGCAGAGGACTCGCTTCATTGGTACGATGCATTCAATCTGCTTTAACAACTTTTTGCATTCTTTCTTGATGGAATGCTAAGAAGAATTCTGAAGAATTCCCAAACTGACACACTTCATTATAGGTCCAGGGAATTTAGTAGAGCTATGGAAATGCAATCCTCTGCAAATATTTTCATACAGCATCTTTAGTGCCCATGCAGGGGACAAAAAGAGTCATCCTTTAACACAGGTGAGCTTCTAAGAATAATCAAGAAATGACCAGCCCTGCAAACAAATTCATGCACGCCAACCACTTTTCTTGAGCTCCTAATTTAAGATCAGATACAAGGAGAAGGTTTGAATGCACTCTGAATCTACTTCAAACGCAGAGGAGATGCCAGGAATGCAGGTCCGTCTTTCTAAAACTTCTGTGGGTAAAGCTCTTCATTGAAGTTATATCACAGCAAAAATTTCATTTCTCTTTTAAAACTAAGAAAGAACAGGATATGTTAACCTGGCCTGAAGGATAACTGTTTCCCTTTCTCCCCATTGACTGCATTCAGAGAGCAGACGGAGCCTGGACTACTAAAGCAGACTCTTAACAGAGAGGTCTGAAAACTGGAAAGCGTCAGGTTGTCCTCCCTTTCCCTCCCTCATCCCTAATTTACTGTTTTTTATATAGAAGAAGGAAATGTGGAGAACTGAAGGGTCAGAGTGTGAAGGAAAATACACTCAGCAGTAACATTTTTAATATCATAGAATTATTAAGGTTGGAAAAGACCTCTAGGATCATCAAGTCCAACCATCAACCCAAAACCATCATGCCTTATAAACCATGCCCTGAAATGCCACGTCTACAGGTTTTTTTAACACTTCCAGGGATGGTGATGCCACCACCTCTCTGGGCAGCCTGTTCCAGTGCCTGACCACTCTTTCAGTAAAGAAATTATTCCTAATATCCAATCTAAACCTCCCCTGGTACAACTTAAGGCCATTTCCTCTTGACCTATTACTTGGTACTTGGGAGAAGAGACCAACACCCACCTCACTACAGCCTCCTTTCAGGTGGTTGTAGAGAGCGATAAGCTCTCCCCTCAGACTCCTCTTCTCCAGGCTAAACAACCCCAGCTCCCTCAGCTGCTCCCCATAAGACCAGCTCTCCAGACCCTTCACCAGCTTCGTTGCCCTTCTCTGGACACGCTCCAGCACCTCAATGTCCTTCTTGTCCTGAGGGGCCCAAAACTGAACACAGGATTTGAGGTGCGGCCTCACCAGTGCTGAGTACAGGGACACGATCACTGCCCTGCTCCTGCTGGCCACACTGTTCCTGATACAAGCCAGGATGCTGCTGGCCTTGTTNCAGATCAACACTCCCGCACAACTTGGTGTCATTTGCAAACTTACTGAGGGTGCACTCGATCCCTTTGTCCAGATCATTGATAAAGATATTAAACAAGAATGGCCCCAACACTGAGCCCTGGGGAGCCCCGCTCGTGTCCAGCCACCAACTGGATTTAACTCCATTCACCACAGCTCTCTGGGCTCGGCCATCCAGCCAGTTTTTCACCCAGCAAAGAGTACACCTGCCTAAGCCATGAGCCACCAGCTTCTCTAGGAGGATGCTGTGGGAAATGGTGTCAAAGGCTTTGCTAAAGTCCAGGTAGACAACATCCACAGCCTTTCCCTCATCCAGTAGGTGGGTCAGCTGGTCATAGAAGGAGATCAGGTTGGTCAGGCAGGACCTGCCTTTCATGAAGTCATGCTGGCTGGGCCTGGTCCCCTGGTTGTCCTGCACTTGCCTAGTGAGCATACCTTGTTTTTTTATTAGACAAGCTAGAAGGCAAGCAGGACAAGGTAGGATAAAAATGTATTATCCCACATTCTCAATTTTTAATCACATTCCATTTTGTGTTTCATTGTTTTAAAATCAGAAGAGCTTGAAATGAGAATTTCTCCAGGAAATTTCAAAAAAAGGAAACAATGACCTGTTTGCTATAGGCTTATCTCTCAATTTTGAAATTTAAATCAGTTTCACCAACTGCTCTCTGGATATGCATTTGTAGCCTCTAGGGAGTAGGAAGTCCAGTGGAGTAGACATACACTTTCTTCAGGAAAAGCAAAACATACAAAAAAACCTAACGAGCTTTTTAAATCCAAATATACATCAAAACAACCTATCTACACCTGCCTAAGCAAATATACTGTTTTCCATACAAGTGGCATATTACGTAATATATCGAGAAGCCAACATCTGAGGCACCACAAGAGTCACAGTCTGAGGCAATGCTTGCCCATAGACTGTCTGGGCCATTGTGCAGACCAAGAGCGCAACCACAGCTGGATTCATCATGCTACTGATTTCCAAGCAGCAGGCATAGATCAGCCCAGACTGCCAGGATGCCTGTCTGCCACTGCTCCTTGCTCCTGCCCTAGGAAGCTGCAATTAAAAGCATGTATCCCCAGGAGGATCAAGCATTTACCAAACAGTAGCTCTAGTGACCCCTGGTCCCTCAAGTATCTCTCTCATTCTCTGCTTCTCAACTATTAAGATCTACCAAAGACCCTCAACTCCATTTTCACCCGTTTTTTTTCTCTTCCCACAGATGCTATTATAAAGATTAAATAATTTTCCCTTTGGCTATTTTTATTTGAATTATAACTCATTTCAACTCTCCAAGGCTCTAATCTCTAAACTAAGAGGTTTTGTCAGAATTCCAGAGAGCAATGTTTAGGAAACGACACTGCTTTTTGGTGCAGCTATGATAATAAACTTTATAATGAAAATTGAGTATGATAATAACATCTTGTTGAATAGGCAAGATGTCAGATTTACAACATATATTAAATGTGTTGAATGTGATCATAGAGATATTAACATTCCACTGAGACACTGGAGCTCTGGGCAGGAAGTTATTTACAATGAAATAATGCATCCAATAAAGTTATTTGCTTCTCTTATAAAAAGAATTCTAAGCATAGATTTTTGGTGTGTTTTCACAAATCTCTAAATTGTCAGCATTTACTTACTACTCATAAACTATTATGATAATAGTTTATTAATTTCTTTATTCACTTTTGCAGACTGTACCATCTAACTTCTTGGACTTATGCATCTTGTTATGGAGAATTAGGTGGTCAGCCTTCCCCCTCGAGGGAGTGTAATGAGACTATGAAGCCAACATGAACACTGCTGTTTCACATCAGAAGCCATGCACCACTAATTTCTCCATAGAAAGGCTATTGTTTGTCATATGCTTGCTAGCCCAGATGAATATTGTCCTATATTTCTCCAAACTCTCTCTCTAGTGTAATGTGCCTTTGATTAATAATAACCCTATTCATTCTCCAAGAACAATCTCTTTAAAATCTCAGATTATAGCTTTGATTTTGCCTCTCTTTCCCACTTAAAACATTGTGTATGTACCACTTTAGTTCCCAGCCCATTTGAAATGGAAGGAGAAAAACTCTGATGTGCATTTACTACTTAATGGCTGCTAATATTAATACAGTGAATATATTCACTGTGTATTTCACCCTGTTTAAATTCCAGCACAGATCATCAGTTAAAATGGATGTGGTTAGAACTTAAGTTTAACAAAAAACCCAGAAGAATGAGTTTTTAATAGCTGGATGTACGCTAAATGCTTTACGGTCTTGTACTTTATTTTTTGAAGAAGGATCAACAATTAAATCAACACAATGTGCACAACTAAGCTCTGAGATTACTGTCTACAACTGAAATTGTTTTTCTCTTCAGCTGTGAAACAGAGATGCAAAGAGATGCAAACAAATTGCTTGCTTTTCCTAGGCCAAGAAGAAACTGAGTCAGCACTGTGTGGATTCTGCTCTCCATTGTTTCTCCTTACAATTGGAACAACACAGAAGAAACGCCAAAGCAGAGCAGTAGAGTGACAGTTGCTACTGTTAGTTTACAAAAGAAGCCACCATTAGTTTGAAAACTGAAACCACGCAAACAGAAAATGGACAACAGAGAAAAAAGTTCTGAGCAGAATTTGGGGAAAGTTTTTTTTTACTGTAAATCAAAGTCAGCTCTGCTTATTTGGATGCTAGGCACAAGTCTCAGCCTCTTAGTAAGCATGAATTTTAAAGAGAGGAACCCTGGAGTGACCCATATGGGTCTGTAGGAGACATAAGCAACACAAGTGAAGGTCTCCAGAGCAGATCTTCTCCCTGTCACTGATTTAGCACAAAGCAAACCCTCTGCCATCCCCAGCAGCTCCAGTTGAAGTGGCAATGGTATTGAACACTCAGCAATGACTCACACATTGAGAGAAAAGTCATCTCAGGCCTCAGGGCACTGTGGTGGAGACAAAAACAAAAGATTAAATTCAAGGTTGTGAGTATTCAGCACAAACTCAATGAAACCCAAAATCACATGTGCCCCAAATGACCAGCATTGTACAAGAGCGAGCATCTGAAATGTGATATATCCCAGGTAGTGTCTCTGCACATCTGTAAATCAGTGGTACAGGCCACACCAGGTATCTTGCACATACCTGCTTTGTGTGACCTTGTTGTACACATAGAGTAAGTATTCTCCCAAACATGCAATGACAGAAGAACAGGCAAGCCCAGCAGAAGTCTCAGAAAACCTGTCAGCCACACGCTCTTTGTACTGGGCAATGGCTCTCACAGCAGAGTATGGTCAATCCCATCTTATCTGGGATGCCTAGCAAGCCCGATCTATCTTTTCCAAGCGTAGTTTAAATATTTCATGGTCAGCTACTTCCCAATAATTCTGTGCTATAACAATGAGCAAAGAAAATCTGAACCGAGCAAAGACTGAATGGACAATTTAAATACATGCCTGTAAGGTGTTCCTCCTGACCCCACTCAGACCCAGACTTTACACAGGGGGAGAGAGATTTTCCAAAGTGAAGAAGGAAGGAAGGGGAGAGGCTGTCAAGGGAAGATGCATCAGCTCCTGTAGCTTAGCTCCAAGTCTAGTTAGGAGAACAGGCATCCTCCCCGGGGTGTGTGCGTGTATGGTTTTGTCTGGTTTTGGCTGATGTTTTGTTTTCCTGAGTTCTACTTAAATAGAAGCCTTTAAACATTTAAATCATACTTCTTTGGGGAGTGATTACCTCTCTTTCACACACATATCTGTCAAAATCACCAGCAGGATGGATTTTTTTCTCTTTATATATCCATATTCTTTTTTATTTTTCTGCCTGCTCCATGCCTCTGGGTTTTTTTCCCCTCTCTCTTCCTTGCTGCTAAGTATCTTTATCCTCCCATTCCTGCCTTTTCTGTCTTGCCTATTTTGACCGCAATCACTACAGAACAACCCAGCTCAATGGGTCTCTATCGCAATGGGAGCAGTAATACAAGTATTAATAACATCCTGCTGTTAGCAAGAGAGACTGCAATCACTTTTTTAAGGACAAAGCAGCCTGACCTTAGGGAGCATATACAATACTTAGGATAATTACAAAAGTCATATTCCCTTTGGCGGCCTATTTTTATTACGTATTTTGTATCAGCCACGGGAGGCCCTGGGGCTACTATTTTGTTTGTCTGGAGTCTCTGAGCTAGACGACATGCCCAGGAAAGTCAGTTCATATTTAACCCTATATTCTGTAGATGAAAACCATAATGCAATGCACCTGGATTTCATTATTGATCAAACCACCAAGGAGGGCACTTATCATAACGCTCTTGGCTTGCCAGATTTCTCCAAACTGCTTTGATGTGAACATCAAAAACTTCTCAACTACACGAACAACCATTTGCCAGACCTCGTCCTTTAATTGTAGCAAGTCCTACCTCAGTGCACCACTCACAATAATTATGCAATGTTCTGAAAGATCATTAATTATATTGGTTCATTTTGGAGTGAACTGGCTGTATAGAGGAGACACTCTGCAGTAAACCCACAGCGGCACCACATTTTGCTGCAGGAGGCTTTACTCCAGCCAGCAGCACCCATATCTCCTGAGATGTCAAGTGTCCCTAAACTCACCAAAGTTCACTAAGAATTAAGATCCTTAGCCTTAGCACCTGAGATAGCAAAGTGACCCAGAAAGTCATGGCCACCCAAATGCGGTATGGAAATCTACAGACATGGGTGTAGCATTGGTGTTACTCTTAACTAGCAAATATTCACAATGTGTCTCAGTAACTGTGAGCAATCTGTTCCCTTGGCAATCACAGCAAAGGAAATCGAATCAAACTAAGCACTGACTGCAGTCAGAACCATGATGCTTAAAAGTGCTACTTTTAAAGCAATAGTGAGAAAAAAATTATAGGAAAGCTGGGGAAAATGTCTTAGCATCATTGTAGCATGCACTGTTTTGTAAAAAAGTAGTGTAATGAAGCAAAATTTTATTTATTCATATGTAAGAAAGTCTACCTGTGATGACAATTTCCAGGAAGATCTTTTTAAAATGTATATATAAAACAGACAACAAAAACTTTTGAACTAGAGGAACACTTATGTTTGTTGCATCTCTTCATAAACACCATGCTAGTGAACGAATTAGTAAGATCAGTACTAGTGAGACTCGGAGAGCAGCACCCCTTCCACGGATGTGCCACATTGCAGAGCTGCTGAACACGTTGTTTTCATGACGATGGCTTGATACGGAGTTCAAAAGGCCCAACACTAGAAGCTTATTCACAGGCTTCTTCACAGGATGAAAAAATTAATATTTTCTGGCACTCCTCATTTTCAGTCTGATCACCAAGTAGCATTGCTGTAGATCTTTTCAGTAGTGCTCACAGTCTACATGGGCATGTTTCAGTGGCTGATGCTAGCCTGAGTGATGCACAGAGTTAGCAGCTCCTGGCACGTCACCACTGAACTACGTGCAAAAGAAGAATTGTTACTTTATTGAAACATAAAGAAACTCTTTTGGCAGATGTGGAATTACTGCTGTTTTGTACATTTAGTTTTTCTAAAACTGAAACAAAATTCAAAATAATATTCTCTCTCAACTTTTCAGCAAAATTCCACCATGGACTGCATTTCCCTGCAAGATAACTGGAGATTAAGCAGTACTGTGCTCTAATCAGATAAATTCCTTGTTTTTACTGTTATATTATAATATATCAGTTGGGGCTCTTTCAATTCTATTAAAACTGAAACGGTCAGCAAAACTTCAGAGAGGAAACACAACGGCAATAATAAAAAAGAAATCTCTAAAAAGAAAAGTCAGGAGATAAGATGACAAAATGTCATCTTTGCTGACTCCAGCTGAAAGCTTCAAAATTGTATACAGCATTTTTTTTCCTTTTGGAAAGCTCTGTAACATGCTCGTCGAGTATCTGGGAACCAGGAATTGCATATGGTCCCCAAGGGCATATTAGTGAAAGTGCTGCTCTTTGTGAAACAGCTACAATCTAACTTACTTGCAATTACTTTTATCTTTTAAGAATGTGCAAAATGATACAGTCTATAAAAATAGTAGGCTCCACAAGCAATATCAGCATTCAAGAAAGTAAAAAGAAATGCTTTCTGAGGCATGTGATCTCTGGTTAGCATCAGAATTAAGTAGGGTGTAAGTATACATGCACTCTCTTCTGCAATACATTTCAATTGTCTTTTTGTTATGAAGTGTAGAGCAATATTTCACAGCAAAATTTAAAACCTGAAATGTGGGGAGGGCCTCTGTAAAATACTTGTAGCTGCTAATTATCAGATGAAGAAGCTGACAACCTACATTGAAATGTGCTCCTCCTATTTAAAAGACCTTTTGCTTGCGAAATGCTACAAAAAAAGTTACTGATTAAGTTCTAGGCCAAGATTTAAGCTCACAACATGGGGCTTATTTGCAGATATAATACGTAAAGATTTGCTATGTCTTTACAAAGATTTTAACATCATTAGCTAGGACTATTCTGCCAAGCACTCTTATTCTAAACTTCCTGCTCCTGGCTGGTCCCACAGAAGGAAGGAGCAGAAGCAGCCTCCATCACTACACAGACAGAATTAGGTATAATATGTTCCTTGAGGAACTTGCACACTTCATTTTCAGCAAAAAATACAGGAAATAGAGAGTGTTCACTATGATGTCAGAGAAGGATGGATAATTTCTCTCACCGGGTCAATAGTCTACTTGTTTAAAAAAAAAGTTTCGTCACCTAATTTAGCCAATTTTATTTGCAAGTTGTGAGAGGGAATTAGACTAATGGTTTCAGCTGAATAAAAGCAGAAAACCACCTTCCTTTCGCCCATTAAGGCAATGGCTAAAGTGTTCTTCCAGATTATGCAGATCCAGGTTCAAATTTTCATCTGCCTGATTCACGCATGCTGGTTTCCTTAATTTAGCCTGTTATTTTTATTAAAAATTTCTGAAAAGAAGCAAAACTATTCATTTGAAGTCAATTTACAACAGGATTTAAATGTCTAGTAGACAAAGAGATTTGCGTAGTCGGGGGATACAAATGTTCTCATTTTCCCATCTGTTTCGTGCTTGAATCTTCCTACAACTGGCGATGGGCAAACAGCTTCCCACTAGCAAATGTTTTGTTTCATATTCACATGAAACAAATGTTTCTGTTATATCCGTATATTGTCTTTCCGAATCATTGTCACTACACTCTCTGCATTCTAACGGAATACAATATTTAGCTCTCCTAATATACAACAGTTAATTAGGTGATCAAGTTTTGCTGTTTTTTAAAAAGGGAGCAACTCCAATTAATAAATTGTAGCAGATTAGATGTTGAGCCTCCTGAACTCGGAAGTGACATAACCACTACCATCCCCTTACGGGAACACAGCTGCACAATCAGGATAAAGCAAGGGGATGCCTATTCCAGATGCTGCTTTTCCTTCTGGACCACAGAAACAATGTACAGTAGCACTGTTTAAAATGAAAATGAATGAAGGACTATAATGAAAAGGATAGCTGCTACGATGTACAAACTGAACTGTCACATGCAAGTGATAACACACGGAAGCACTGAAGAAAACTGCAGCAACATTCACGTAATTTAACGTGCCAACACATTGTTCAAAAGTCTATCTGAGAGTGAAACAGGTTAACATCGCATTCAAATAGCTAGAGAAGACAGTAACATGTGATTGGGGTCTCATATTCTCATGCTGCTCAAATTTAATCAAATTTGATGAATTTTGCATACAGTAGGAATTCAAAGTCCTACTGGACATTATCAGCAAATCTGCAGAACTTATTCTCTGCACCTACATGATGGTACCATTAGTACTGGGTACTTTGTGCAGTTACATACAAAAGTTTAAATGAAATTTGCACTGAAAAGATATTGTACAAGCTCCCACTGCTTTTTGCATCTGTTCCTCTGTACTCTTATGAAAATAAATACAGAGAACATCTAAAAAAATACAAATCAAACTAAGCCAAGGGCCAGACTGCACACATTCAGAAAGGAAAAATACATCTGATTATGTACAAGGTTGCTATGACCACAGGGAAAAATGCCAATATATTCTCAGTGCTTGGCCCCACTTTTGGCTTGGCCCTCCATTTGGCTCATCTTTATTCATGAGTAAATCTGGTTAAAAAATTTTTCAAGAAATATTTTCTGAGATTAAAAGATGCTATTTTTATTGAAGTGCTCTGCAAACATGCTGATTTTCATGAAAATTTCCAGCAGGACGAATAAAAGGTTGAAATTGCTTTCAGTCAAGAATTTATGCTTTGGAAAACTAATTTTGTTCAGGAATTTTGACATCTGACTTCAGATGCATTTCTTTTTTTTATTTAACTAATTGCACAGCAAAGCATTAGTGCTGCATGTTGCCTTATGCCTGACATGTTATGACATGAGATAAATTTTGTGTCAGTTTGTTTAATTTCTACACAAAAGGTACTTTGACCTAGAAAACAAATTAGGTGTATATGCTAATAGTAAACAGCAGCTGACCTTAACTATCCTTTTAAACTACCTCTAACAATGTATATAAATTACTATATTATTCATAACTATTATTACAAAGTACTGTGAAAAAAACTGTCTAGGAAGATAAAAAATGAAATTTTATAAGACTAAATATTTGAAAACCAAAATCAAGTTTCTCAGAAACCTGGAGTGAAAGTTCCCTAAAGCCACAGCTGAGATTCTGTCCAGCTGAAGTTTTTTTAAACATTCGCTGTCATTCCAGATATGAAAACTGAATCCTAAAGTACCTGAATGTCCTGTGAAACAAAACCCACCTCAAGGCACCACAGAATCACAGAATCACAGAACGGTGGGGGCTGGAAGGGGCCTCTGGAGATCATCTCATCCAATCCCCCTGCGTGAGCAGGCACACCTAGAGCAGGGGGCACAGGACCGCGTCCAGGCGGGGTGTGAATGTCTCCAGGGAAGGAGACTCCACAGCCTCTCTGGGCAGCCTGGGCCGCTGCTCTGGCACCCGCACAGGAAAGGGGTTTTTCCTCATATTTAAGTGGAACTTCCCGTGTTCCAACTTGTGCCCGTTGCCCCTTGTCCTGTCGTCGGGCACCGCTGAGAAGAGCCCAGTCCCATCCTCCTGACAGACGCCCTTCAGATATTTATAAGCATTGATAAGATCCCCCTCAGCCTTCTCTTCTCCAGGCTGAACAAACCCAGGTCTCTCAGCCTTTCCTCATCAGGGAGATGCTCCATCCCCTGAGCATCCTTGTGGGTCTTGTGATGAATCACAGGATTCATCAACACTTGCAAGTTTCCTGCCATCTTGTTAACAGCCTCAACCTCAAAATATCAATGAATCTTAAATGAAAACATGTTCTGCCAAGGTTAATCCCACGTTCCTGCTGGAAGCACACCTTGCTACCAGGAGCAGCAGGGATGCTGCTCTACCCCTAAGGTTCACCATCACGGGTGGGTCATGCTGCTGGACCGCGTCAGAGCAAGGCACACCTCTGAGGGGCAGCACCAGCAGCACACCGCAGCACAGACGCGTCCTCTGTGCAGAGCTGCCCTGCTGAGCTGCAGGCCTCTGTTTCGGAGATGCTGATCTACTCTTGTGCATACAGTCAACACGAAAGCAGCCTTGCAGGGTGGTGAATGGAGCCCTCCTCACTCGACCCTAAAGGTTAGACCTTGAAAACACATGATTACATGGAAATTGTTTCTTTTCTTTTTTAAAGCAAGGCAGCCCTAGCAGCCATAGATATAAAAAAAGATTTTAAAACATGAACTAAAGCAACCCAGAGTGTGATGCAGTGATTTGGAAATGCTCATTCACAGTTTGTGCCGGTTTGGGATGGTGAATACTGCTTGGGATTGTACAGGGGGAGAGCTATAATGGGAGGGAGGGAGGGATGGCTCAGCACAACGAGAACCCAAAGGTCAGAAATACCTCAGCAAGGATGAAAGAAAGTACAGGTGGGACTTGGCAGCTGGACAGAGTCCTGCTTTCTTTGCATGGTGGTCCGCAGCAGCCGGTGGAGCCTGTGAAGTCCTCATCCCGTACACACAAAGCAGACCCACTTTGCTCAGATGGATTTTGGGACATGCAGTAACTAGCAGGACAGTCATGTGCCTACTCTGGCTTTTTCCTTCAGTAACTCCCTACTCAGCACAACCTTGCTCACCCCAGTGCTCCGCTCCCAAACCAGAGGAACTCTGCAGGTCTAACCAAGTATTCTCCTGCCCTGCAAAACCTAAACACTGCCTCTCTCCAAAAAGTGTTGCGTGCTGCTGTGTGCTACAGAGCCGCTTATAAGCAGGCTCTGCCTCACCTTCACAGGGAGAGGAGAGAGAAGATAAGGGAAGAGTGGTCTCCAATCCCCACAGAACCCTTCCCAGGTGCTGTAAGAATGCTAGCGCTGCTGAGAACTGGGCAGCAGCACGACACCTTCCCAGGTGGCTGTGGCTGCTGGAGGACATAACCAGCCCCAAGCGCGTGAGTGAGGCACAACACTGCTGCACCATGCGTCTGCAGCTCACTGGTATTTATGCCAAAGAGAAAACGCTCTGGGAAGAAATGGACAATCTCTGTAACACTTTTCACAAGCATCCACGTGCCTTATCATATTTTTGGTATACATTAAGTGGCTCCCATGCACATGCACACACACACTCACAGGCAGAGCACAGTCATATCCACAAAGTAACCTCTCACAAGAAGCTGCTTTTGTAGATGGAACATCTCATCTGTGGGGATGGGACTAATCGGAGGACATCGGTAAAGGGATGCATATGTGCTTGTACTTTGTGTATATTTTTCCAAAACCACATCTACTGTCAAGTGTTTTGGACATTTGTCATGACTAAAACAACTTTCAAATTCTTCTGAAAACAGATGATGTTTCTGAGATACATAGCTGAAGTATGTATCCAAACTCAGGGTTGGATTCATCTTACTTAATTTGAGAGGCCTCTGCTGAAGTCTCCCCCAGAGCTGGTTGCTGAAGAAGTTACTCATTCTGAGGGTATGATTCATCTACCTAAATGTAAATGTTTTTTGGGTGGCGTGAATCCAGTTGACTTCGCTGATTATCCTGCAACTGTAGCAGCTGTAGCTCAAACGTGCTCCTAGACGTCCAGGTCAGAGGAAGCCTCTCTCACTGTATCAATGCCTGACAGCCGGGATACGGCAACCAAAACCACACGCACCCTCTCCAGCCATGCCTTTGAGGTGACAGTTGCCGCAAGTTACTAAAACCGTTCGCTGGGGCAACAGCAGGACTTGCCAAGTGAGATGTCGCACGCAAGAGGGACGTGACTGAGTTATCCGCTCCCCAGAGCGCGGGGCTCTGGGGCCGGGGCGGCGGGTGGAAATGCCGGGGTGGGTCAGTGTGGAGCCGGGGGGGAGGCAAACAGATGCCACTGCCGCGGCCCCCCGTCACGCGTGTGCCCCCCGCACCCGGAGCCCCGGGGGCTGCGGCGCCTTCCCCGCGGGCAGCGCGCCCCGGTGCGCGGCCGCGCATCTGCCCCGC
>VZTV01079296.1:17564-29400 GCA_013400875.1 Anhinga rufa
CGGCCCCGCCGCGGGGCGGGGCGGGGCACGGCGGGCACGGGCGGCGGGGTCGCGGCCGATGTGCGGTGGGGGTGAGGGGGCACCGACCCCCGCCCCCCGCCCCAGCCCGGTCCCCCGGCCGCAGGGAGCACGGCCCTTGCTACCAGGAGCAACGGGGATGCTGCTCTTCCCCGAAGGTTCACCGTCACGGGTGGGTGATGCTGCCGGCCCCGTCCGCAGGGAAAGCGGGGGTGCCCGGCCCAGCGTGAGCGGGGCAGAGAGTGATGGAAAGGTCCAAAACCATGGAGGGGGTTAGCGTCTCTCGGTGCACCATCACCGATGCTTTCTGGACTCTGCTTTATCTTAAATCTCTTTCCCAAAGGAACACAGCAGTTCAAAGCATCTCTGCTGCAACGGTTGTTTATCCTTGTGTATGGCTGCCACTTCCCCGCCATTCATAAAAAAGATATTAACGACAACACAGTTTTGATAAAGCAGTGCATCAGGTCTGGCCCACTGTACCATATCCTGTTTTCACGGTTAAACTGCCTGGCATCAGGGGAGCAAACCTGCAAAACAGTGATGCCTTTGCAAAGTGTTTGGCCGATGCATTGGCTTCGATCACTAATTAGCTTCCTACGAGTATGAAACGCTTCAGAGAAATGAGGGTGTGCAGATCAGCCTGACTTGTACTTTCACCTGTAGTATAAATAACCTCATTTTACAGCCAGAAAAATCAGGAATATGTGAGCGCAGACCGTACCTATATATTATTACAGCCAGAAAAGTCAGGAATATGCAAGTAACAAACTATAACTCCCCTATTAAACCGTCACAGAAGTAATAAAGGGGTGTAAGAGGACTCAAACAACACCCCTTCTACTTTTTGCTCTGCCCCAGACAACATTCAGACAAGTCACTTCACTGGTCCGTGCCTCAGTTTCCCCTGTCTGTGACAGGAAGACCCTAATAGTAAAGTAAATAAATAAACAATGCAGATCCCCATATATAAATCAGCTACGATTAAGCTGTTAATCCCTCTGGTATGTTGTCTGGTACCCAGAAGAAGGCTAATGATAGATGGACTCTTACTTGGGAAACTCTGGGGCTTGTCAAGAGGTTTTCCCTGACTTGTGCAGCATCTGCTGTCACCGTGGTCTGCTGTACACCCTGTGAACTGCCAACTTCAAGGTATTCCTCTGCTCTAGGTGACGCTGCACATCCTCTGTATTCCTGTCCTCAGTTAAGCAAGGGAGTTCTGCATGGCAGAATTTTTTTTGTTTTGCTTTTGCTGTTGAGAGGATGTTGTAGATGTTTATTCCTTTGTAATTGCTTCTTTCCCTTTATGCAAATGATAAGTAAGCAAAGACAGGAATTGCTGTCTTGAAGCCAGTGAAAACTGTGGGTCTTTCTTGCAGGACTAAGCCCTCATCTCTCTCACACAGCCGCTCCTGATGGGGAGATAACAGGAACAAAAGCAGGGCCTGGGTGCTTGGACCCAAGGCTCAGGGGACACCTGTCTCCACATCGTTCTTTACTCTCCTGCTGCAACTGGAAAGTATCCAGTGACAAGGTCTGAAATGAAGAGAGGTTTGCACTGCTGTAACCCCTGCCATGTCTGTCTATAGATAACAAAGGATTTAATTTACCACATTCCAGAAGTAGTAACAGTCCCTCCAAAAAGCTCAAATTTATTTTTTTTTTAAGAAATTGAATCATACCTGAGCACAGAGCTGAAATGCTTTGGATGATTTCCAACCCAGAACCAAGTGTCATGACTTCAGAAGGACTTTGATTTTAGAAGGATCCCTATATAGGCTGGGGTATGTATGCTTCCAAAACCATTTTTTTCCAGAACTTTTGCCATTCAGCGCAGATCTGATTCACAACCTGAATTGCTTAACTCAGCTCTCTGCCTTCTCTTTAATGCCTGCCACCCACATAGCACTGTTATCAACACTGTACTATCTTTTAATTAAAAATATTATAGCAGCTTACATATGTTTTTATTTAACTCATGCAGACAGCCTTGTTAATTTAAACAACGTAACCTGCAGGTGAAGCTAATCCTGTACTGTTTGCCAAAGTAGGGCCCAAAGTTTTATATATGGAAGAATTTAAGTATGATCAATAGTAGATAGAAAAGAGTGGTTCAACAGCACCATGCAACAACACCATACTTCGCAGTTAGTAACCCTATTACCACTGAATGCATTAAAGTTGAGAGTTTTGTTATTTTGCTTCATCAACTTCATCTCACCTTTAATAGCCATGCAGCCAGGGCCATCCTGAGAACACTGCTTGCTTCCCGGAAAGACTTGAAGGGTGGCGGTGGTTAAGGAAACACTGAAATGTTCCTGTTGCCTCAGGGAAGGAATGATCTGGGACTGTTTTAATATATAGTAAATAAGCAGAAAGTGATTTCTCGTGCGAGGGATGCTTTCCCTTGTGCAGGGTCATGTTAGTTTTGACTTGCCCAACTCAAGCACGTATGAAGTTGATTAAGGCACACACTAAATTTTGGAACTCTCTCAAAGAAAAGAATGAGGAATTCAATGTAGTAAAGTGCTTATCAGAAGTTTTATTTATACTGTTTATGTAGGAAGATGCATTGTTTCCTGCAGTTCATTCAAAATGATATTGTTAAATTAATAATACAAATTCAAGTTTCTTTTCTGGATTTTGCTGGTAACTGGAATAGCTCAGAAGCAAACTTTGATGATGGCCTCTGAAGAGGCTTTTTCAGAAGCCCATTTCCACAGTGGAAAGGCACAACCTCTGCAGACTGCAGAACAGGAGGAGAAGGGTGTACAGGGCACCTCTGACTCCTTAGAAATACACTGAGGTCATTTGCATTCAGGAAGAGCTCACAAGATCTTGAGCAGTTAAAATATTATCTTACTACTCACAGACCTCAGCCAGAGCTATTGTATTAGGCTCAGTGCAAATGAGATAGTTTCAAAGCTTAATGGTGATCTGGAACATACAAGATTGTGTTTCCCTACTTCCTATCCCCACCTTTAAAAGAACTATGACTGTCATGTTGGGGTGGGAGGTTGGAGGGTTTTTTGTTTCTTTAAGATGTTTCACTGGAGTCGTCAGAGGTATGCACTGTGATTTTTCTTAATCCGTTTACAACCCACATTTTCATCAGTGTATTTTCCTTCTGCCTCAATTAAAAAGCAAGTAACCAGTTATTGTAAATAGTCTTAATCCCACTACAGCATTGTGTTTGCACCAAATGCCTTGGTGGCAACTCAACCAGATATCCAGCTGTCGGCACTGACATGTTCTGGAAGATCAGAGCAGGACTGAAGGTGTAAACAAGCAGAAAACAGAGGTTTTAAAGAATATCTTGGGCCTAGGATACCTTTTGGATTTGGAAGGCCTTGTGTTGTTCTTTTGTGAACTAGGTTACCTTCCAGGTGGATGCCCAGACTGAACCTGTCTAGATCCAGGCTTGTACTTCCCAGGAATCTTGTGCAATCCAAGTTCAGCCACTAAACATTCACCCAGGCTTGGGCAATGTGGGCATTTCCCACACCACATTTCAACTCCAGGAGGCATCTAAAGCAGTGTCCCATCTCAGAAAAAAGCCAGGACCAGATAGTAAGGAACAAAAAATACGTCCTGAATAATGATATCTAGCTCCCTGGAGAGAGGTGGAGTTTCTTCGTAACCTCTCTGTGATTAACAGAGTTGACTGGTCTGTAAAGACTGTGTGAAGCAAGGAATAAATAGGCAGAGCAAAGGCAAAGAGTGAAAGCAAAAGCTGTCAGAGATGATCCATGGATCCACAGGAAGCAGATTTGGGACCGTAAAGAAGAGAGAGAAAGGACAGAAAAAAAGAAAGAGGGAGAAGCAGAGGAAAACCAGGGAAGAGAAAGATGCTGAAGAAATGTTAGGGAACTTTGCAGCAGGAGCTGAGGTCTAAACAGGACTAAATGGGTATTACACCCTAAAAGAGGGTGGTAGAGCAGCCAGAAAAGCATCTGTCAGAGCAGGAAAGAGGTCTGAAAGGATTCTGAGAAGACAATGGTATGGTCACAACAGTACACAGATATGGGTCACAGCAGATATGTTTGGGTGGCAAAGAGCAGAGGGTGAGGAGAAGAAGGGCTGAAAAATGGGAGGAAGGCTGTTATGCTTCTTCTCTCTTTGTTCCAGCCATCTGTGTGTTATCTTGAAAAGATGACAAACTGTGAAAATGAAAATATTTTCTTTATTTTGCCTAGCAGGTACAAGGTGTTACCATACCTCTGGAACCCAACATATGAACATATGCCACAAAATGTGCATTAAATAGAAATACTGAGGCAGGGGGAAGATAATTCTCATCACAAGCACTATTATGGACTTTAATCCATCTAGGAGGCAAAAAGTCTATGCTTTCTGCCAGAGGCATTTTTAGTAAAACACATTAATGCAGGATCAAGGTAGTTGAAACATGATGCAATTGTTTTTAAAATAGCCATGGAAAAAGGCACCTTGGAAAACATGCATTGGTGATGATCAGGCATTGCTTCCAGAGTACATCACAGCTACAGAAAGGAATTGCCCCAGACTGCTTCCTCCATTACACAGTTAATTACAGGGCTCATTGTAGATTAGCAGCAAAAATAAACACCTTTTGAAAATATCAGCTAAAACAATAGCATTGCTGATCAAGCAGAAAATAGGTAAACAATAGCTGTAATCCACCAAAAAAAAATCCTGATGGATACATGGGACATGACATGACACTAACCAGAGCTGACTTATTTTTTTGAGGGTTAGGTTTCAATTCCATTTTGTTATAAGAGATTAGAGCTGAAGACTGTGAAATCTTCCATGGCATCCTGGCTATCAAACACCATCGGCCTCCGAGGTGCGTATGTGCTTCTTGTCAGTCAGGGCTCCTTTGACAAGGCTTGGGCCATCACTCCAAGTGCATGAACAGCAAGATAAACAGATCCCTTCTAGCCACTCTTTGTAATAGTTAGAATGAGGTCCTTGTGTTTCTAAGGTTTCTGGGGCTTTCCACCTAAGTAGCAATTGCTCCTGTGATGATCATCCCATGGCAGAGCTGTGCTCCAGAAGCCCTGGGTGGTGAGGAAGACTTTGGAAGGTCACTTCCAAAGTGACTGAGAAATCACTTATTAACCACAGATACACACAAATACCCACTCAGTTCCCACATGTGCATACAAGAAACAAAATACGGGGGAAACTAGGTACAAAGTGAACTGAAGTTTGAGCACTTGTTCTTTTGTTTGCAAATGCACATCATGGTGACAGCACAGAGGAAGATGGCCCTGGGAAGTATTCCTTTTTCTCCCAAATAAATTAGGTGGTCCTTTGTTTAAAAAAATGGTGGAAACCCTGCTTTAGCATGCAAGTGGCTGGCAAAGGAAGCACAGCACTCAAGATTGTTGCAAGCGCATGCCACCAAAACAGCTCGTAAATGGCCAGACTCTAACACCCCCGCTGCCATTTTGGATCATGATGGGTCCCCAGCAAGGTGGGGAGGTTGTCTTTGAAAACTGCAGTCTGAAAAGTGCAGAGACTAGGCATAAAGGCTTGAGCAAGATCTGTTAGCTGAAAATTTACAACTGGGGGAGGTGGTGTTTGTTTTTTTAAATTACATATGATTAACTGACAAGCCTTTATTCTGGAATATGGAATCTTGCTAACAGAAGAACAAAGGCATATCAGTTTCAATAGATGGTTTGCAAATGCTAGGAAAGATGTTTCAGTGAGTAAGGCATCATATCCACATATGTGGAAGACATCAGAAGAGAATGGATGAAGCAACCGTCCGAAACCGTGCTTTTCAATATGCTCACACACAGGCACACATGTAATTCCCATACATACAAGCAAGCAAAAAGGTGGAGAAAATGCTTTCAGTTACTTCCTCTGCCTCAAACTGCTTGCATAACCTTGAGTAAATGACATAGGCCCAGACCTTCCATAGTCTAAATATCTCTAAGCATGTGGGTCCTAATCTCTGAACCTCAGCACACCATCTACAACATGACCTAATCTCTTCTTTCCCACCTTTGGTCAGGTTTGCTTATGTAAAGTCTAAGGTATTTATTTGAGGGGCAAAATCTGACCCTTATCACAGTATCAAAATATAAAGTATATATCTTTAAAAGTGCAAAATATACCTGTTACATATAGAAATAGATATTTCCCACTATAGAATACATAACTGTAGTTTTTCACTTGTTTCAGATTCAGACTTCTTTGAGGAGTGCTGCACACTGCAGTGCTAATTTCATTGTGTTCTTCCAGAGCTGCTAAACCAAAATTGCACTGTTATGAATCCATCCACAGCAAGTGGCAGTAAGCTCAGGTGTCCACCACAGTGTTGTCCCTGCACACAGAGCCTCCTGCAGCCTGCAGTCCCACCTGCAGAGCAGGCAAAATTATCTCACTTGCTGTACGGCTGGTTTGCAGCTTGACACAGCCCAAGGCAGCTCAGGTAGCTGTGGTTACACCCATGAAAAAGCTGCTTTTCCATAGCTCGCCTTAGCATTGCTTTAAAGTACTGCCCGTATTCAAAGCTATGCAGAGAAGCTGGGGAAGGTCTGTGACACAGGGAAAAGCAAAGCAGCCCTCATGCTGTTCTGCTCATGGCAATCCTTGGAACCCGCACCAAAGCAAATGCAGCCTGGAGACTCTGTACACGTGCCCCCGCTGTGGCATCTCCCACAGCTGTATTTTCTTTGGCTTGAGTTCCTGTGGAGACGTGAGCACTCTCCAATGACAGATGCATTAACACGGATGCGACTGGGTGGAAATCCCCAAGTTTTCAAGCCCTCTCAGAGAACGCAGAGTCCTTGTTCATATAGTTATGGAGTCCTTGTCCATATAGTTGTGGGCCAAGCTGGGTGGGGAGAGGCTTGAGAGGCATACGGGTATGCCACAGACTTTGAAAAATGCCTCTCCTGGGGTGATAACTGCACCTGCCCTCCTTGGAAAAGCCAGGGCACACACACATGCATGCATGCACAACTCCCCAGACCCTTACCTCTAAATCTATTGAGGAATGAATGTTTTAACTTGCATATAATTTATAAGTGGACAAATAGATTTTACCCAAACATAAAACCCCTCCACTCACAAACTGAGGTAGTTTATTTAAACTGAAAATCAGCCTGGCATGACAGTGGAAGCAACAGCCTTGCACTGACAGTGCAGTTTTCCCCGCCATGGAAATAACAGTATGTTTCATGCTTTTCATCTCCTGTGTGCTGTTTTTGTCACCTTATTAGTACTGATAGGTTTTTTTCCCTCCGATTTCCTTCTAAATGAGACAGCTTTTACTAGAGTTTCCCTCTGCCCTTTGGTGCAACACATGTAACTCATCACAGAAATGGGCTCAATTCAGACCGGTCACCCATTTCATTGAAGTTAATCTGACAAAACACAAGTGAAAAAAAGAAGAATACGACCTTCACTCCACAGCTTGTGACAGCTCACTCACTGCTTATTTATTCTGCACTCCTTGCAAAAACACTCCACACATTCAATCACATCTCAAAGAAAGGGGTCAAAAGGCAAGTGTTTTTAAACTGTCTCAGTTAAAGAGTCCCTTCCCATTAAAGCCATGCTGGTTGCGTCAGAGATAAAAGACTGTTTTCTATGAGGACTGACCACTCTGACAAATCAACGATAAATTACTCAGAAATAGGCTCTGGCACATTCAGTGCAGGAAAATGAATCTCCAGGCACCCTCCATGATCAGCAGTGAATGCTGTGTAATTCTGCTGATGGCTGTGTGAAAAGTATACAAAATCACTAAAATCTTTTAATGCCTATTTCAAGAGCAATGGTGCTGCTTCTGGCCTGATCGCTACAGTGGATGGCCAAAGATGAAGGGCGGTGGCAAGGGACGCTTGTAGGGAAGAAAGTCAATGACAGAAAAAAAAAACCAACCCAACCCAACCAACCAATAAGAAAAACCACCCCAAAAAAAACCCCAAACCCATAAAAATCTATTTTTCTGAGCTTGTAAAGTGCTGACTTTCAGTGATCAATGATGGATGTGGGAGACTTCCATCTGTGTCAAGCACAGGCAGCAAGCAAACAGAGCATATTGGGAAAGATCATTTTCCTGGCAGAAAAGAGGGAAGTCCACATTCAGATATCCATTTACTGAAGTGTTAATTGTTAAGATAAATACAGAATTTTGCCTTGAAAAGGACCTTTCTCTCCAAAACAACCAATTTACATCTGGTTTGACTTCAGGCTAAAAGTGTCCTAATCCTTGTCTATCACTAGAAGCTGCTCGGCCTCAGTAAGAAATTGTGGGTGCTTTACACCAACGAATCTAAGACACATTCCTTTTCACATTTACCTCTCTGTGGGTCCTTTAATATTACAAGCAGTCAGGGCTTGATCTTGTGCATCCTTATACACTCACCCAAGCACTAACTCTGCCTTTTGCCATCTGGCTTCTGCTCCTCTTGTCATCTGTACCAATTGCACAGCTTTACAGCAACCATTAGATTAAATGGAAGAGAAGGGCATTTCTAGAGACAAAGCCCACAGTTCTGTTCCCGTTCTCCATTCACGTCTCTACATTGCGATCCAATGATGTGATAGCAACTCAGAGGAGTGTCCATGCTAGCTCAAAACACAGGTAACTGAAAACTCATGGTCTCCTATCTGACCATCACTGCCCAGTGTGCAAATGGGACACAGCAAGAGCCTGCACCAGCTTAGCAGCAGCTGGTCCTTCTGCGTTGCCTTTTGCAGGCATTTACACTGGACACAACTGAGAATGCAAGCTGAAAACAGACATCCTTCTTCCTGCTGTGGCTCTTCGGACATGGAGGCCGTGCTGAGGAGCCTGATGTTATCAGTGCTGCCCTCACTGGTCACTGAATTTCCAGTGGTGATGCTCACAGCTTGGGTGACCACCATAAAATAAAAGCAAAGAGTTTCACTGAGGGGCTCACAAGCAACACTGAATGCACGGGTGGTGTTCTCTGTACAACCCCAACAGAGAGATCTGGGTTCAGGTATGTGCTTCCTCACAGCTGGTGGGTAAGCCACTGAGCTGCAGACCCCCAAAGCCACTGAGGCTCCACATTGCCAGGGAAGACAGCAGGCATTAGACATGCAAAGACCTTCCAGGATCTGGGTCTCAGACCCTTCATGTTCCCCTCTGTCAGACCCCACAGGAGCCTGACAGCGCCTGGTGATTAATGATGTACACCATCTAGGTATCTTCAAGGCAATACCGACTGAGGTCTTTAAGACCTCAGGACAGAGTGATAACAGGGATCCAAGTACTTGCGAAAGACTTGTTAAAATCAGTCAGCTCTATTAAAGTGCTTAACAATGTTCAGCATCTCCAGCAGAGCTCTGGAAGGACCAAAACACTGGAGAATTAAGTTACTTTGTTCTTCCAAATGGTCCTTTGCAGCCAGAAAACTGTATTTCTCTTTTTTGCTATGAATCAAGTAATAGCTTTTCCAGATCTATGCTTTAGACAAAAAAAAAAAAAAGGGACAGACATAAGGAGAAAACAAGTATCTGTCAAATGATATTTAGTTTGATTTCTCAAACAGGTGTGGGTGATTTCAATACTCCAGAAAATATGATGTTTTTATATTATGAGTCTGCAGCTATTACTTACCAAGTTAGGTTAACTATCTTCATGCCTAAAAAACAATACTCAGAAAAAAAGAGCAAACAAAGGAACAGTTCTGACAGTAACTCATTTCTACTGAACAACAGGGGAAATGAGCAGTGCATACCTTGGTACTTAGCTGAACCAGCTAAGTAGGTTCAGTGTAGGTTCAGTAGGTTCCTAGGTAGGAAAGGCAGCTGCCTTTCCTTACTGACTCTTCCTTCAGGCTTTGTGTCCAAGTATTTCCTTGGAATACGTTCATAGTGTGTGCAGGAGCTATTTATAATCTACAACACTTATTTTTGGATTAAATACATCTAGGTGGCTAGTTGCCATAAAAGCAAAGGGGGTTTCAATGAATTACAAGAATGTGTATGAAATATTACACTTGGGATAAGGCGTTTCCAAGCTGAGCAGCCCATGCAAGCAAGCAGGCTGTCAGACGTGGTGTGAGCAGGCGTAGCACAGAAACTGGCTGAGTGATGCATCAGCGTGGCCTTGGTGCCCTGTGCCTTCTGCCTGTTTTGGTGAGGGATCCCTCCAGATCCTCTTTCAGGTCTCAGGCCAGTACTAAAGAGCAGCCAAGGGGTAGCTCAGAAGGGCTCCTCTGTTTATTCAGTACCTGCCCTGATTTTAGACAGCATGACCATTGGCTGAGTTCAGTCCCATCGCCAGCCAACTACCTTCCACAGAGGAGAAGAAATGTTTGAGGAGTGTCCATCTGACACCTCTTGCCAGCCACCGAGTCTCCCAGCTTCTCTTAGATGTGGGGTTTGTATGAGACGACCCTGGCCTCAAAGCTGTTCATCCCCAGTCTTACTGTCTTCTCCTCCTTTTTCCTCTCTGTCTTTCCACTCACCCATTCATCCCAGGCTTCCCACTCCTCTGCCGGGGCTGGCATCAGTGCCTCCTTGACCACAGCACACTGGTTTGAGCTGGGGTGACGCTAGTCCTGTGCAGCATCCTAGCCCTGACGTGGGCAGGGCTCCTGCTCCAGGGCCTGATGGCATCAGCCACTCCACAGTGGACATGATTAATGTATAACTATAACAGCACCTTCTCCCATTAGCAATTCATGAACAGAAATGAACACATGCGTTAGCTAATGGTTAGATATGCCAGCTATGCTACTCGTGCTGCTCCATAACGAAGGGTGGGTAATCATTAATAGTGCAAAAAAAGGGCAAACTAGTTCATACATGTTTATTCTTCAGTCGCTCCTCATTTACTGAAGTCTTTACCAATCTCAGTAAAATAATTTGGGCATTCAGCATGTGTCGTGCAACCCTAGCTTGTGCTGACAAAGCCCGTGGTATATCTAACAGGCAGATGCTGCCAAAGCTCTGGTTAGCCCTTCACAACTGAAACACAGAGTGACAAATATGCCTTTCCTGACATGAAACCCTTTTACTTCCAAAATGTGCACTCTGGAGATGAATTAGATATATATTGCTATCTATCCTCCTGGCCAGCTATAATCACTGCTCTGTTATGTTGCAGGTTGCTCCAGTCCAGAGTTGCTTTCTGCTCTACTGACAGTTACATGAGTAGCTGGCAAGCTGTGGTCTTCACAGTACCAGTGCTCAGATCTTGTGGCCCCACTTCAGTCCATGTTTGTTTGCAATGGAGAGATTTCTTGAACTTTTCCAGTGAGAAGTGCCGTGGGAGGTATGCTATGAACAAGGTGACAAACACCAGGGCTAGTTTCTGCCATTGTGGAAATCAATGGCAAAGCTCCTACTCAGACTTCTATCAAAGGAGAATCGAGTTGACTTTTAACTAACTGGATGTTAGTTAAAAGACTACAACAGACTACAGACTGCCAAACCTGTGAGTTAGCAGGGCTCATTGAAACCGCTTTAAACTCTATTTGAAGGAGGAAAGGGATAAAACCAGGCTCACTATAGATAAGCCTGTGGGTGGCACACCAACGTTTGAGGGATGGTGTGCTAGTGAGGTGCCATCTCAGTGGAGGTAGGGGATAGAGAGCCAAGTAACAGGAAAGATGCAAGGGTTGTTGATGTTTTAGAAACTACGGACATGCTTGAGAATGGTCACATAGGAATTGGAGCTTCTCCCTCCAAAAAGGCAGAGGGATCAATAGCCCAACTGAAATGCTTTTACACCAATGCACACAGCACAGGAAACAAATAGGAGGAGCTGGAAGCCATTGTACAGCGGAAAACTATTATATAGTTGCAATCCCGGAAACATGGTGAGATGACTCGC
>VZTV01079297.1:3236-15561 GCA_013400875.1 Anhinga rufa
TAAGAATATAATTTTATAAATAGGAAGATTTACAATATACTAGTAAAATTCTGTTATGTTGGCGAGAAGAATCTGCAATAATATTACTTAGTTTCATTAAAACACCATTTTAAAAATCTTTGCATTACCCTGAAGACTTAAATGGTAACTTGTTAACTTGTAATAGAACACCTCTGTACTCCTAGCCTTTATCAATGATTTGGACTAGCAGTTTTCCTGTGAGCCACAGGCACTGTGTTGCTGTAGAGATAGATTTCCTGATGTCAGAAGATATTAAGCCATTCACAAAAATATGTTTTCTGAATTGCAAGTTGAAGAGGAAGTGTTGGATGTCAGAGGGAAAGAGGCAGTTGCTGACTTTCCCCTCCATGTCCCGAGACCAGGGATGGCAACGTAGGAAGTTTTCCAGGGTCCCACTGGCAAACAGCAGAACAGAGTCCAGGGCAGTGCGTCTCTGATGCCTGGGTGTGTGATGCTGGCATAAATGAGTCACAGCCAAGGACAATGTCGTAGAAAAAGATATAATATTTTAAAAGTATGTTGCGTCTTCTGATTTTGCTGTGTCCCTTTCTGTGTCTTTTTGTGTGCGTTACTCAAATTAAAGAAAACCTATGACATGACCTCTGTTATCCTCTTGTAATTATTTCTGGATAGCCACCTGCTTTGGTAGCCTTCACATCAAGCAGTATCAGATTTGCTCTCTGACAAGCCCACCCTCCAGAAATAGAGCAAATGCACTTAAGGAGTCTGCGATGGAAATATTTCTGTCACCTATAGCATTTCTTTGTATAAAATATTTGCTCTCCTGTTATGTAGCTCCCACATAGAAGAATTTGGCTTCTTTACCAGGATGTCACTAATGAAGCACACATGAATAGGTGTTATTTTGCCCAAACTACTTTAAGACATATGAGTTGGTAAGGACAGTTAATAAGGTTTACATGACAACAGCCCATTGACTGAGGTCTCAGCAGAGATGGAGGATCTGTCCTGGTGAGCACAGATACACTTTGCAGAAAGACAGGTACACAGATATAACACTGCCCATCCCTGGAGAGTCTAGAATACGAATATTCAGGAGAGAGGCTAACAGAGGTGTTAACTGCCCTGAGGCTGCATGGCACAGAAGTAGCACAGAACTGCACAGCACTCTCCTCTTCTCTGGCCAGGCCTGGTGTATCATCCCTGGGTTTAGTTGCTACATGTATGTGAATTCTCTTGGTGGATCAGTCAGTCCAAATTTTGGTGTCATAGGTAAGCAGTAGGAGAAATCACCCTTTTAAAAAGCCACTCGGGCAGGAAGAGTGCTAAGCAGTATGTCTACAGAGGAAAATTGCTTCACCCTGCCCTATTGCGAAAGAGGTCTGCTTGCTCCTGACTGTAGTAAGCTGTGCTTCCATGTTTGTTGAAGCTGTTGATTTAGTTTCCAAGTATAAAAATATGAAGAAATGTCATAGACTATCCTGATAACTGTTAAATTTCTTCAGTGAGCCAGAGTTTAAAATTGGGAGTTTTTCCTTCTGTGTGACTGATGTCTGAGTGTTGCTAACAGAGACTGCGGTTGTATGCAAGGGGTTAAGACAGTGTTGGGAGGATCCTTCTCACACTACTGTGTGCCTTCTTCCTGCTCAGAGGTAAAAGGGGAGACAGAACAGGCAAAACGAGGGGCCAGAGATAGGAAAAGATGAGGAGATAATTTCTGTTCCAACATTTCTTCTTTTTTCTCATTTGGGCTCTGCTTCTTAAGACATTAGGACATGATGTGCCCTTTTTTCCTGTCCTGCAACACTTCCCCAGCTCACCAAGGGGAGAAGAGCCCTTGAATGCATGATTCTCATCATGGTTATGGCCCCAAATCTTGTCAAAGTATAGCTGAGACCTCTGAACGTAGGAGTATTACATGCCACCTGTTGAGCTGTGTAAGGAGTGGTGGGGCTGTCCATATTTTCTCTGCCATTTTTTGGCTGTCTTGGCAAAAGAAGCTAAAAACTCTGAAGTACGTACTTATATATAGAATAGGGAAATTTAAAGCAAACAATGAACCCAAGAACCTGTAAATGACAAGAGCGAGGTGTGCTTTCTTAGCTGCCAGTAAAATGCCAGCCTGGCTAAAAAAGAGAGTACTTTGTCTTGCCCTGCTTTAAAGAAATGTTTCTGGGTTTTGGTGGTGCTTTCTTTACCTACCTTCCATCTCCCCCTTTCCTTTCTCTTGGTATGCTGTATTTCATCTGCATTTATCAGCAGTGGCCTTGGCAATTGCTTTTGACTGAAATTGTATACTGCCCTTAGAGTGCTGAGGTTGTGGAGGAATTTATTGTTTTCTAGAAGGACACCACAGATAAGTGTGTCTCCCTCCTCCAGCAGGAGGGCATGGTAACAGTAAAAAGAACACATTCTCATGATAACATGTGAGTGGGAGCTTATTTTTCCACAATCAAAGAACTTGCACTTCTGTTACTCCTCCTCTTTGCTTATCTTCCACTGGTCTTGCAGGAACCAGGCTTCTAAACTGTTGGAGTTCCTTTTTTTTACTCCATACCTTTGCAGGATCAAATGTAGAGCAGTCTCCTGCTAATTTGTGCCAAGTGATAGGCTTGGGTGGAAGAGAATGAATATTTCAGTGGATCAGATGCTCAAAAAAACCCCTACCAATCCAAAACCAACCTAACTGTCGTGGTTTAGCCCAAATCAACAACTAAGNGAGCATGACATCATATGGTGTGGAATATCCCTTGGGTCAGTTTGGGTCAGCTGTCCCGGCTGTGTCCCCTCCCAGCTTCCCGTGCACCCGGCACAGCGTGGGGAGCTGAAAAAGTCCTTGATTAGTGTAAGCGCTGCTTAGCAACAACTAAAACATCTCTGCATTATCACCATTGCTTCAGCGCAAATCCAAAACACAGCCCCATACTAGCTACTGCGAAGAAACTTAACTCTATCCCAGCTGAAACCAGGACACAAACCCAAGCAAACAAAAAACCCCCAAAAACCAAACCTTTAAAAAAAAATATCTGTCAGTGTAAGTAATATTTTTCTTTTTCTTTTTTTTTTCAGTTTTTTTTATTTATTTGCTAGCTGTACAAGCTACATAGACAAGATGTAGCATCATCTTGGAGAAGCCTGTGGCTCTGTCTTCCTCAAGAGCACCAACTTCCTCTATTGTTTCCCATTTACTGTATTTGCCTTTCACTCCTTACCCAATGAGCCTTGCACTTTCAGTTGACTGAGTGGCCTCTTCTCCAAATAAAATATGAGAGCCTTCTGACACAGCTAATTGGTGTAGGGAAGAACTACGTTGTAAAACATAGCCTTGCTTTGTAATTTGGTGCTGCTGGGTAATACCTATGTATGAAGATTGTAAGTGATGGTAACTGTTGCTGTTGTGCTGATGTGTCATATTGATGAAACTGAAACAAACCAAAGCATTCCTGAACTTCTGAGGTGCCTGAGACCGTGGGCCATGAGTTGAAAATTAATGTATGTTGGAATGAGTAAATAAAATCAGGTCATCTTGCTATGTGGGTGAGTCAGAGACAGTCAAAATAGCTCCTTATGCTAACTTTTGAAGACATCACTTATCAGCTGTGTGGATGGAAAACCAGATGCATTTAATAAACTCTACCTTTAGGTCCTTATTAAAACTTATGCAGCATGCTCAAGGTGCAGTGCAGAATCTTTGTACGCAGCATGGGTCCCAGGGGCAGTCCGGGACCTTAAGTCACTTGGGTGCTATCCTGCTTCTGCATTGGGCTGAAGGCTGGAGCTGTGTCCCCTGTATTTAGAGTCCTGAAGCCTTGAATAAGTAAGGGCAACTCTCAGAATCCCATAAAGGCTGGGTGACTGTATCTAACGTGCTTCTCCTTCCTCAGGCAGGCTTCCAAAGCTGGGGCTTGAGAAGGAGTCCTCTGAAAGCATCTTTTTGAATGTTCACATTACTATTACCTAAGTTTTCCTTGGTTAGGAATACAGCTTGTAAAGATGTTTTATGCTTTGATTTTTTAAACTAAATGTGCAGACTTGAAATAGCTTCAACATCTTGCTCATACTTCTGGGTTTTCATCTCTGGACTAAGAAGAGGTTATTTGGACATTACCACTGTTTGTGTTTAAAGCATATTGTGCTGCTCTGCTGCTAGGGTAAAGTAACCTGAAACAGGTTGTAACTATGCAGCATTAAAGCAGTGTAAGGTGAGCTTCTGTGTAAATGGCTGTCATTGCTTTAATGTATTTGAGCCAGTTTTTTAGACAGGTTCTCTAAATTTCCTGGGCCTCCAAGAACGTATATGACTCATACAAGATGGCACCAGAAGTTTTGAGGTCTCTTATTATATATATAAATGTACATATTTTTCCTCTGTATGTGTGTGTATATATGTATACATGCTTTGTAAGTATAAAAAGGGATGCCTGAATGCCCACTATCTATTAGGAGCATAGTGCGGACATGAGAAACATGAGTTAATTATAACAATAGAAATGTTACGGATTATTAGAATACGTAGTGCTAAGCAACCTAGTGACCTCCTGTGCTCTGTGAGAACTGAACTGGAGTTTGCTAAAACATCTAATCTTTCACTGTAATGTGCCTGCATGTTAAGACTGATCGATGTAGCTAGAGTCCTTTATTCTCTTGACTCCTTTTTCTATAGCTGCGTCCTATCTTTGGGGACGTTTGAGATGCTCTTCTCTCCCTGACTTCTGCTGACCTGCTCTACGTTATTGGCAGACACATCTTTTTCCTGACTCGCTGTTGTTTTAAGATGAGTTTCAGTAATTGTACGTCCATGTATTACAAGAAACGTGCAGAGGATGCCATCTAGTGGCCTCTAGTTAGTGGTAGCAAACTCTCCCTTGCCCAGCCTTCTCAACGTTTCATTTAACGCAGAGTTGCCCTAAATTCTGATGAATGAGCCTGTTATTTCTCCTACGTTTCCAGGAAACCATGAAAACGTAGAAATAACTCTGCATACCCCGAACATGGGATCTTTGATTATCGGTCATGGTGTACTACCAGCAAAACTTGTGCTTGCTCTAAGTTTCAGTAGCCTGTGTTGTGTGGGGTTTCCCCAGGCTGTCTCTTCCCTGTGACAAACCAAAATCAGAAACGCTTCTGTCCTTCAGTTGCTTCAAAATCAGGTATGGGTTTAACCCCTGAGCTTTTATTTGTATTTTAAAATTCAGTAGAGGCACCAATCCTGGGATGTTCCTGAAGGCAGTACGACATTTGCATTTGCTGTGGTGAGTTTCTTCAGTACCTTGATACTGTTTGCTCCTGATCTGGGACTGTGGACACTTTCAGAAGAAAACATGTTTCCAGAATAATGAGAGATGTTCTGAACTTGTTTCCTAATAGCATGCCTCTCCTTGAGCTCTAGTGAGAACAGCGAGCAGTCAGCGCCAAATTCAATGACCCGGCGTTTTACTCAAACCCCTCCTCGTGCAGCCTGCCCTGAATGAAAGCGAGGAAAGCAGCCTGGGCAGCTCTTCACCTGGTGTTTGGTTTTAGCTTCAAGGCACTCTAAGGAACATATTTTGGTTGTATGTGCAGTTTGAGGCCTGATTTCAAGGAGGCCAATGGAGATAGGTCACAGATGTGTTACAGGTGGGACCTCTGGGTTTTCTAGCCTCTCCGCGGGATTTGCTTTTGGAAATGTTTGTGCTGAGGTGAAATACCCATTGCTCAGGCTCTTTTGAGCATGTTTCCCAGCTGTGGCACAGATTGTGGAGATGACCTGCGAGGGGTTCACAGGTTCATTTGGTTTTGGGAAAGGGGGCTTAGAAGTTAGTGGACGTACAGTAGTGACAGAGGCCTTCCTGGCTCTTTGCTTTTTTATTATTGTTGTTGTACAGAAAGGAAGGACCTTAGCTTTGTAGCCATTTCTCCTCTTCCCTCCTCCTCTATTTATTATTCTATTTAACGATGGCTCCTCAATTAGTGTACCAGACTCCTTTGTGAGCAGGGTTCATCGTGATCAATTGTCATCAAGGCTAGCGTTTAGTACATCCAATCAATGATGTTCTGTATAATGGCCGAGGTATTGACTGATTTCTAATTTTACAGTATGTTGAGCCCTGTTGAACTCTTTTAATATGATAATTGCTTTACTAATCAGTAGTCATGATTTGTGTGCAATTGCGGATTATTGACATCAGTTGATATCCCTTGGTATTTGTATTTGACTACACAAAAGATGCATGTGGTGAAAGACATTTAATATCTACACGGTGGATATTAAATAGAGTAATATTGAGGGAAATACTACATCCTTGCATACTGGACTTTTAAGAAATAGGTTATTAGATAATTTAGAAAGGTATATGTCTTTTTATATGGGATAGTTATCAAATACCTTTTAAGTTTACACAGACATCTATTAAACAGCTTATTTTGTAACTGCATCATAAGCATCCATTTGTTCATACATTAAATACTATGTTTATCAATTATATAATAGATTTTTTAAAAATGCTCATCATACATGGCTATGGGCAGTCTCCTTTACTCATATAATTTATAACTACATAAGATGTAGGTATGCACGCACATTCAATAAAAGAAACTGATGCTTCAAATAACCTCTCCATTTGTCTTGTGTTTTATTAATATCATTTTATAAAATACACCTACAGGGGATTATAAGGAGACATATCTATATAAGAAATACATTTATGTTAGATTTGAGCTGAGGCTGATTTCTCTCCAGATGCTGTCTTACACATTTGGGCTTTTAAGTTATTCTTTGCATGTTGCACCCTCACCCTTTGCATTGTTCGTGTGACACGGGAATCTGGTGGGGGCACCAAGTGTATGCATTACGTTGTACAGTCTGCTTCGGGTGTCAAACCGGGGTGGGTGGCTCTTGCTGTGGGACCAGGAGGTGGCAGCGCTGCATGTGTGTCTAACACTGCCATGAGGGCTGGAGCCTTATTAATGCTCTTTTGGGAAGTACAAGACTTAATATCCCTTAACCAAAAAAAAGATGAAAATGTAAGTTAATTTACTGGACGTCAGCATGCTTTGTCCTTCCTTAAAATACTGGCATGAACAGAAAAGCACAGTATCATTTTTAAGTGGTAATTTTGTTATATTGGAAGCTTAAGTCATTAAAGACTTCTGGAGTAATACGTGGTTTTTTTGTTTGTTTTTCACCGCTTCTACTCTCCAAGTGCAGTAGAAAGCCAGGCTGCCAGGCCTCAGGTCATGGTGGACAGTAAAAGGAGGTGCCATCCTTGTGGCGTGCTCCTTGTGCTGATGCCACAGATTCTCGCATGTTGGCTGGGTTGTCTGTAGCATTTTTGCTCTAAGATGGTGTCTGCATCAACTCCTGTGCTTCATGCATGGAACCACTCAGATACTCACAAACCCACTTCCATGTTAACACAGTGGTGAAGGTTTCTAGGTGGTTTGGTCAGCTGAGCACAGATGCTTTTAAGGCTGTGAAGGGAAGACCATTGCTGAATTGCCCTCTGATGCTCCTCTACCGCTATAGAACCAAGCTTTAAGTAGGCACTTAAATAGTTTGTTGTGTAAAGACCAGCATATTTAGCAACTTGCAGGAACAAGCACTGAGATGTCTCACTGAAAAATATGCAAGTGTAGAAAGCGCTAGAAAGGTCTCAAGGTCCTGTTTCCAAGACTAACAGGGAGTCTCAGCTGTTATGCTCCAAGTGATAAAATCCTGCTGTAGATGCGAGGCCAAATGACCAAATGAAAAGTGCTGGATTCTGAACACCTGGGAACACTTGCCCCTGGGATTTATTCATGTGACCATTGCATTAGAGAAGATCCCTCTCCTCCCTGTTCCCCCTCCAGCACTAAAGAATTAGTTTCTCACTGAGTCACCTCAGCATAGGCACCACTGAGACGCTCAAGGTTGTATGGGACATGCGTGCGGTTTCTGTGGCCTGCAGCTGTCTCCACCACAGTGCTTCCTGTCAGCTGTTCTAGCTAGAATGCCCTCCATTTCTGCTTGCTTCTCTTAATGCCCTTCTCGCGTGTTCACATTTTCCCACTCATTGTAAGGAGAAAGTAAGCTTGGGGATTTTAACTGGGTTTTAACTGTAGCTTGATTGCTGAACTCCTAGAAACCTACATTTCTAAATTATGGAAGTTAATTTTTTTGAGGTGGGGTATGCCTGGGCGCTGTGTTCATGAAGCACACAATGCTTATGAGCTCTCATCCTTGCTGGAGGACAACACCCAAGGCTGCAGCTCTGTCAATACACGCTGCTGGGCTTAAGGGATACATAGAAGCCAGGCTACTTGTATTTATTTTCAGTGTAATATGAATTGGAGGTCTATGACAGCAGAACGTAAAATTCCACTTAGGTTCCTGGATACAAAGTGAAGCTGAAACATCTGACTCCTTTTATAAAGATATCAATTTTTGCAGTGAGTTATAGCAAATGCAGTAGTGGAGAGAAAGCATGACCTGCCTGCAGCCGGAAGACAGACGAGTGAGTGCAGAATTCCCCCGAGTGGTTTGCTGGCTACCTGCCATTCCTCAACAGCAGAAGATAAAAGGGAGTACTAGGATAACTACCCTGACCCTATTTATTTCCAATAAAATACAGATATTTACATGAGATGAAACTGTTTACTATTCCGAGGCTGCCCAGCTCCAGTGACAGGAGACAAATGAAAAGCTACTTTTTATTAGATCTGACCTACCCGAAGCCAATAACGTGTGCAATAACTTAGCAAAGGGAGAGTGTGACTGCCGCATGAGGTGACATTGTCCAGGCTCTCTTCCCGAGTTGGTTCAACAAGATTTCCCTCATCCCCAAAACCAAGTTTGCAATCATGCTCCACACCACCAAAACTTGACAGGCTCTGATAATTAAGTGGGATAAAATAAGTACAGCCAAAGGAATTCAAAAAAGGAACGTTCAGAAAAGCAGTGTAGTACGGCTGATGAGAATTTTACACGTGCTTTTTCTCAGTCTTTGATTCAATCCAACCCCGTGTTAAAATCATGCATTACATTACATAGCCGTGCATATTAAGGCAATAAATGTAAATGTGTTCTTACTACAGACATAAAAATACATTACTACCAGTGTTTATAGAACAAAAATTAAGAATCTTGATAACTTCTCACAAAGTTAAAAAAACAAACCAAAACTTTTTGGATCCATTTGAGCACCTGATTTAGATAAACTTGAAGCATATAATTTCAACTGAAGCTTATTTTGTATATACTATACTTTGTGAAATAAATTGAAAAATAAGGATATGTGAAAATGTTTTTTTCCAAGTTTATCAGCTCTGATATATTCTCATGGGATCCTTCTTTCTCCTGGTTTGCACTTTTTAGTGGAAAATGCTCCACTAAAAAGCATGGCTACATGTAGCCTTTGTACACGAAATAGGCCTTCAGAAAATGAAAGCATGGAAAATTGTTAAAACTAGCAGTCTTTCCGTGTCTTCAGTGGAATCATGCTGCCTTACCCATGCTGAAAGAAGTCCTAGTGCTTGAAAGAATAAAAGTCTTCCTCTCTCAGGAAAACAGACTCACTGGTAAAAGCGAGGCAGAGAAATTGTATCTTCACACAGGCTATTGAGCAAACAAATAAAATGTAATGATGGAATTAATTTGAAGCTAGTTTATCAGTTGATAGGTGATCAGTGGTTTATAACAGGTATATCTTTTTAAAGGACCAATGCCACCTGGCAAAGAGCAAGCTGTTTGGTTCTTTTTTTTTTTTTTTTTTAAATAGGTCAACAGTTTTTGCAGCTAACAGCCAGCTATTCTTTGATGGGAGTGAAAGATACGTGCAAAGGATGAACTTCAGCACATTCGTGCTATGTCCTATGACTTTGCCAGCAGCTCTATCGCTATTGCCAGGTTAGCAGGCATGTTTCCTCCCTGCTGTCCCAGGCAGAGAATGTGGTTCTTCAGCAACTCAGGAGCACAGTTGGTTTTTTTCCAATTTACCATTAATGGCTTTGTGAATTATTTGTGTAAGGGTAGAGGGGAAACCTGGATGCAATAAAAAAAGAGTTTCTGTTTATATGTGAGTCTTGCCTCTGTCCTGCTTCTGTTCACCTTACACGGAATGGCTGTCCGTGCCTAAAACTGCCTCCTGTCAAAATACCTTTTTGCCAGTGTTTTTCCCTCACCGGTGTGTAATGACAGCAAGGATCAAACCAGTCACCTTCCCCTGCTCTAAAACACCAGTGTTGGTAGAGACTGCTCATTTCCTACTATTTGTTTATGGAGCCTGTGGACAGCGGCAGTAGGTCCAATAGCCAGGCTATTGCAGCAGAAAAGCAATGCCTTCATTCCATGTGATGAATGCTATGTGGAGAAATCTCCAGAATTTTCTTTTGACGCTTCCGGGACACTGATGGATTTCAGCCTTCTGAGACTCAGGAATTTGCCATGTGCCACCAAATTTGACATACCCTGTGCTGAGTCAAGGCTTTTTGGCATTTTACTAAAACAGAGACTAACAAGCACATGGACTAAGTCAAACAGATTCTTTACTTTCAGTTCTCAAGGTTTTGCCAACAAACACAAAAAGCTTTGCCTTGCACAGGATTATCTGTATTGCAATTCTTGCTTCAGATAGCAATTTTAGATGTTACCATCTAAATGAAGATGTTGAAATGTAACAGAGATTAAATCTGTATGACATGTTACTGTGAACGCCGTATTGTTTTCCTTGGAAGCTAGACAGCATCCAGTGTTGCCACCTGGACTACATCTGTCCTTTGGATGGAGATTTCTGCTCCTTTAATGCCAGGTAAAAACAAACAAACGAACCAAGCCTTTGGCCTCTGCCATTTGCACCCCAGATGAAAATTCATGAGTAAGTACTAAATGCCCTGTATCGCTTTCTGCTTGCGAAGCAACAGGCAAAACACAAATTTAAAATAAGCTACCCACAGGTGCATGTGTTGTGAATATCACCCAGTTTGGAAAGTAATGTTCTTTTGATTTGTTTCTGCTCCAGACTTTGGGCACTCTTAATTGACTTGGATCTACACACCCCTCTAATGTTTGAAAACTACTTGTAGTACAGTCTTTGGAGTAGGCACTCTTGCATTAATGTATGTATGGCACCGACAGGATACTGCCTTCAGTCCTAACTGGGCCTCTCAGGCATGATCACAACTAAACACTTAGAGGAATGAAAACACTGAAGTTCTGGCTGACAACCTCAGATCTAGCTGGATGATTGTTACTGTGGTGGTTGTGCCCAGAGGCGTCATCAGGGAACATCCTGCCTCTGCCTCAGAGACATTATCTAACTAGATAAGGCAAACAGTGGGAGGAGGGGTGAGATGCCAAGAGCAGAGAAGACTGGTCCAAGATGACACAGTGCCAGAGCCAAAAATAGGAACCAGAATCTAACGCCCTTGTCCACATGACTCTCCGGGAAATAATTCTTAAGGCCTTGGAGTCTAATTCAGGTTTTTCCCTTGGATCCTAAGCACTTGGCTCTTAGGTACATTTCTGACCTCTTGAATATGGACAGGGAAATAAAATGTCCCTTTTCTAGAATATGCCTATGAAAGATGCATGTGGACATTAGGTTGAAGGCCTTTTTTCCTGGAGGAGAATGTTCTTCGCTTCCCCCAGGATGCTTCGGCAAGGCTGCCATCCCTCTTCTACTTCAGGCTCTTTCTGCTAGCACTGCTTTCTTGGTACAGATTGTGTCATGCCAAGTGCTATACAACTGCCATGCATAGGCCTGGGCAGATAAACCCTCCTCCAGCCCTCTTCCACAGAGTTTTGTTTCTCTTGGCGTGTGCCTAGTGTCAGCTACCCTTGGGGCTGGTCCCTCAGCGAATCCCTCTTCCCAGCTCAAGGCACGAGACATGACACACACAGACCAGGCGGGCTGCTGGCTGAAGCGCAGACCTTCTCCCTTTTCGCTTGTTTAGCTGTCTTTATCTACTCCATAGATCCAGGAGCTTTCCCCTATTTTCCTTTTTTCTTTTACTTCCCAAGCTGCTACTTCCAGGCTTCCTATGGCTTTCCTGCCCATGCACCCGCCATGAAGCCCAACAGTACGCTGCGGCAGCACCGCCGGCCTCCCGTCCAGCTCCGTATAAACTGTTTTTCCTACACGAGGAGTTTTCAGCGCGGATGTGGCCTGTTTTCAGCTGCTTTCCGTCCTCCAAGGATCACCTTCCAAGGCGAAGCCCCATCTCCCTAGCCCTGTGCTTCCAGAAGGATGCGTTCGGTAGGGAGCACCCTCTGCCCCCCTCCACAAGGAGACAGACACCCGCTGTAGGGACATCTGCCTACGTACCATGCCCCCGGCCGCCCGCGGCCTCCCGCAGCGGCGGGGCGGCGCTCCCGCCCCGGCCCCGGCCC
>VZTV01079301.1:0-16439 GCA_013400875.1 Anhinga rufa
CCAACCTTAACAATTCTATGATTACACAGCATACATATTTATACCAAGAAATACTATAACAAACACATATTTAAGTGGTACTTACACTGGTCCATGATGCTTCCAGGGAGAACAATACCAACAGAAAGAAATCTAGCTTGGTAAATGCTGCCCAGGAACAGCCCAGATCATCCTTATGCTGCACTGCACAGACTTCATTAACTTACAAATTAATTCCTGCTGTGCATCATGGCTTTCTTAGATGTTATTATTCCAGCCTCCAAGGACATAACAATTCTCTTGATTTAAGGAACTAGCCTGAGATGCTGCTTGACTGTGGCTTGGGGAGGCACAACAGCATTGGAAAAGATGTTTTATTCAAGAAAACAAAAAAAACCTACTTCCAAATAGAAGCAGAGGTCTAATTTAAATGAACTCACAGAGCATAAGCTGGGGAATTCATGGTTAAAGAGAACAACAGAAATGGGGTTTTGTATTACTATGGTGGTTACGAAGCCACTGAGGCGAAGGGCTCTGGATCACACCAGGGGACCCTTCCTAAAGCAGCAAAACCATGAAGGCAAAAGCACAGGGAGAGAGATGGTACCCCAGCCCTCCCCCAAGAGTGGAAACAAGTGAGCTCCTGATGAGCAGCAGCTCTGACTCAGCATAGGCCAGGACATGAGTGACAGTGGCCAAAGCCCCTCACATGCAGGAGCAGCCCCCAGGGAGCACGAGCAACCAGGAGCATATCAAACAGGGCATGGCGCAGCAGTTTGCATAGGCAGGACACAGACCTCCTCCTGGCTCTAAAAGGTAACTCAACTAGTCGTCACTGCCCCCCCCCAGGAGAGGGCCTAGCTATGGTTTGCACTTGCCTGAAAGCCATCACCAGAAGGAATGTGGTGACCCAGGCGGAGCCCCCATGCAAACACCCATCTGTCCAGGTCTCTGGCTGAATTGAGTACCCGAGCCTGGCACTCCTACCAGGGCAGCAGAGCAGCAGCTGTTTGCTGTGTGACCAGGTGGATGATCNTGGGGGCTTGTGTGGCGGGGAATGGAGACAGGTCCCTGCTCAGGGCAGCAGAAGAATTCCCTCCCAGCCTCCCTCACCTTCCCAGCTGCCTTTAAACAGATATGGGGCTCTGGAACTTGAGGGCCAGGCAAATTAAGATGTAGGCAAAGGTCCATGCAGGGGGTTGCCAGAGTGAGTCAGTTAGCCCCACACATTATGACGGCCTCTGCTATGAAGAAAAGGATAGTAATTGTCGTAGGCCATTCCCTTCTGAGGGGAACAGAGGGCCCAATATGCTGACCAGACCCATCCCACAGGGAAGTCTGCTGCCTCCCTGGGGCCTGGGTCAGAGGTGTTACTAGGATACTCCCTGGTCTGGTACAGCCCTCTGATTACTACCCACTGTTGGTTATGCAGGTGGGCAGTGATGAGGTTGCGGAGAGAAGTCCAAAAGTGAGACAAAAGCTTTAGAGCAAAGGATTCTCTCTTTTTTTTTTTTTTAAATTAAACAAGGCCTGCTCTAAAAAGAATAGAGGCAAGAAGGCATATGGGCCTAAAACTAGATGTGACATCCACTGTCCCAGGCCAGGGCACCACGATCTGTCACCCAGGCACTTCACGCACTAACTCTGCTTCCTCAGGAACAGGTGCAGCAAGGACAACGCAGAGAGTCAAGCTGTTGTAAGCATTTGAGAGGGTTCATGAACTGCAGTCACACTGCCCATTCCTCCCACACTGACTCCCCTTTCATCCACTGTTGATAAAACTAATTGCCATGTGCCACCTTGGGCTGACCCCTGGAGCAAGACAGGGTTCCCAGCTCAAAAAAATACATGACCTTAGCACTCAGGTCATCCTAGAGGCCTCTTGGTTCTTCCAGGCACAGTCCTCTTCCCACAGCTTCTTTTAGCACAGGATTTTCAGCTCTGATAATATTCTAACAAATGTATCTCATCTATCCTAACCTCAGGGTGATCAACTGTCTGCTCTGACCTCTCCTTTCAGCACAGTAATTTTAAAGAAACTTTGATAAATTTCTTTCTTCTTCCAATTGTGCTTTTGCCCATGCACATCACTCCCCCACTTTCACTGTTGCGCTCCATCACCATACACACCATATAGCCTGTTGCTTACTGCCTTACAACACAGCTCTAGTCCTATGTGACCCTCTACACCTGTAGCCCTGAATTCCCATATAGTTCTGCCTGCACTCTCCTGCAACACAAATGCTCTCCATACCAAGGCTCAGAGCCTTGCCCAGCTCTCCACCACACACATCAATAATGGCCTGGACCACCTTCACCCACATTAGTCACTGGCCTCCAAGCAGCTCCACAGATACACCATCATCCAGGTTTGGCAGCAAGTTACTAAAGACAAATCATGATGCAAGTTGTAATTAGGTCCAGGGTGGCATTTTCACTGTTTTCCTGTGACATCTTGTAGCTCATCTTGGCATCCTAGGTTCCCTTCAGAAGCTTGCTACAGTTCTGACAGTTGCTGCTAACCAAGATCCATACATCCAGCTAAGTCACACTGACACTCCAGCTTTCATACAGTGCCCATGACCCAGAACAAAACCAGAAACATTTCTCACCTTGTCAGAGCTTCCCACTTCCAACCATTGACCAATTGCCTCTTGAATCTCCCAGGCATAGCACACATAATGCAAAAGCCAACACAAATCATGCATCTTCCAGCTACCTTACTGTTTCTCATACAATAGTTATACACCTTTCCCTCCTTTCCTCCCCAATAATACCATAAACATAACACATACTGTCCCTGTTAGCTCCCCTGCTTGCTTTGCTTCTTCTAGCAAAGAAATAACCCAACTCCCAGCAGATTCCAGGCACCTTCCCTGAAGCCAAGACCATAGGCAGGCAACAGTGACTGACTGTCCATGGCAGCAGCTCTTGAAGAGGATCCCAGAGAATAAGGGTGAATCTAACCTGCAGGCACTGCAGAGAAGATGGTAAAGGTCTGCCAACACCAGCAGGTTCAAAGGCACCTGCTCCAGCATGAGGAGGTGCACAAACAATGGATATGTGAGCATGCAGTGAGCCTGCTGAACATGCTTGAGGCATGAATGGCTTGGCATTGGTGCACGCCCTTGGCCATCCATCTGTTTTGCTGTATATCCAGTAGCCCGTGCTACCAAACAACCAGAGTAGATACTGCTAAAAGCAGTCACCTGCTACCTGAATGAGAAAATCTGAGCGGCCTTGGTGACAGAAGTTACTTCACTGAGAGTTTTCCTTTGTGTATTTGCCCTCCTCTGAGTGTCAGTGTGGACCACAGTCTGCAAGGGATGCTGCAGAGCTCCATTTTGTCCACCAGAGTCTCATCTCATGCACTGAGTGTCGGGGCCCAAGGTTAGGTGAGAGAGACAGAAGCAATATCAGTCTTGTCTCCTTACTTACTCTGTAGGATATAGGGGAGAGATCTTTCTGTACATGTAGATACAGCTTAGTTATCTTAGATAAACTCTATCTGGAGGGAAGCAGATACCCATAAAGCAGTGTTTCACACAATGAAAGTAGTACATAGAAATTTTGGATACAAACTTTAAACTGAAGAGCTGAAAAATGAAGTAGTCTTCATTTTAAAACAAATATAAGGGGTATATGATGATACTAACAACAGACCTGGAAGAGATGGGAATGAGAGCAGCCCAGAAGCTAGACTGCAGGTTTAAGGGATACATCTAAATTTGAGTTCTTGCTCTGTCTCAGGTGTTTATATGGAGCAACTCTTCTGGGTTTCTCTTTCTCATTTCTCATTTTTCAGAATGAGGAAAGTATCTTTGCCTCAGAAGATCACTATGTTGAAAAAGGGGAATATGAAGAGAGGTGAAACACACAGAACAAGTTGGGCTGTGTACATTAGCACAACACCATAGTTCTGACAGAAGGCAGGAACAAGTCAAAATGGGAGTGGTGGCTCTGCCACCACAACTGCGGGACAGAATGCATGAACAAGGCGAGATGGCAACTGCTGGGATCGAAGGCCCGGACTCCTTTAGCAGTGCTGATTTTGGAAGCCAACTTCAGAAGCAAAAGCCAGGCTAGCCACACTCAGAAGCAAGAGCCACCTCAAGCACAAAGAGGCAAGATCCAAGAGNAACCTGCAGTTTATTGGGATACGACTGTAAGCAGCCCTTATCTCATTTCCACAGCTACAGTACCCTCTACTTAACTACAACACATTTAATCAAGACTTTTCTTAGGGAACCAAATAAAGCTTGATGATACTTAATGGCGGCAGATTAATGGCTGGGTTGTTTAACTGGGCTCATAATTTTCATTAATTAAGATGCCTGCAGGTGCTGGAGCGGTATTTAGGCAATAGCTTTGATGTTCAGAGGCAAAGGGAGTTTTGTATCCCCTTCAAAAGGATTTCTGCCAGTGCTAGTTCAGCAAAACAAAACTGCCTTCCAGCCCTTGCAAAAAAACCTAACTCTCTTGTAGCTGGCAGCAGCCCCGATTTCTGGGAAGCTTAGGAGCCTATGCGTCCTTTTGACCAGTTTCCTCTTGGGATGATCTATGAAAAAAACCAACAAACAAACCTTTTGCCTAGGGTAGCCTTGGTCTCCTTGATAAAAAGAAAGTAAGGATGTGAGAGGATCTCCAGGTGGTGATGGTGCATTCAGGCAACAGACCCAATCAGAACAGCAAATTGCCCACCCCCAGACCAATGTTTCTACTGAAAAACTACTGCTATTGAAAACAGCAGTAGAGCTTGTCCTTTTGAGCAGTGGAAAATACGAAACCTGGCTTCCTACGAGTTTGTTCCCTGTGTTCATATACCCTAACACTGTGATTTCAGCTTCCTCCTGACAGCATATCTCCCTTTCCCTGCAATACCTTCCCTATCCTGCTATGTCACCAACTTGCCAGCTTCCCCTCATGGAGTGGTCTGGATTACCTATTGTAGCCTGGAGTATGGGCGTACAGAGTGACTGGCCAGCAGGTGCAAGAAATCACACTAGAACTTCCCCCTTAGGCAGTACTAATTTGTATTTCCCTTTTCTATTCAGCAGACAACTTTCTTATAAAACGTACTTACCTCAGATTTTTGTCTCTTGAATGCAGATAAAATACCCCCAGGTTAAAAAATATTTGGGAAGAATATAGGACATGCATACCAGTGTGGCATATGCTCATTTACATAGGAAACTAAAACACCGGAGAGAGGTACAATGAGCCAAACTCATTGATGTTTTCAGTATCAAACATTGACATTAAATTAAGCAGAACTTTGATTTAAGGCTTAGTAAATTACTACTGCCAACTATAAAGGCAACGTTACCTTGTGGATAGAGCACTGGAATAGGGCTCAGAAGAGCAGAGTTATACTCTGCTTTGCAATGGATTTACTGAATGAATTTGGGCAAATGTTATCTTCACATGTGTATAAATACAGGTCAATCTTCCACTCTTCTTGTAATCTGTATGAGAAATTAAAAAATGAAGCAGCATATTTTCTAAGGACCACAAAGATAACCTTTTTCCAAGAAACAGCCTTACTGTAACTTCTTCGCAATCACAGGCAGTACAAACCGAGTCAGGAGGAATGATCTCAGCCTTTTCATACATCTACATTGTTCCCCTCCACCACAGCTTTGTAGAGTAGGAATAAGAGACTTCAAATGCAATTTATGGAAACTTAAGCAATACAAATTGAAGTAGCCCCTTAGTGTTATCAGAATATTTCATTTGATGAATCATAATTGATGTATCTACTTTCCAGCACATTAACACTAAAGCAGAGGTTAGATAGTATTATTCTGACCCAAGAAATGGTTCTACTTTTAAGGGAAGTGGTTGAAATGTCCAGACAACAGCTTAATTTGTCCTAGAGTTATAACGCAGTATATTACAAACATAGTGTGAATTCTGAAAATTCCTGACAAAACCAAAAAATAATACCTGGGAACTGACTGTCAGTGTCTTCAATCCATCATGCAGAATTCATCTTCTCATTATAGCCTGTGACAAATTTAGCTGTACGGGTATTGTCTGCAACCCAGCTGGTCAATTATTTTCCTCTACTTCTACACCAGAAGAATGCAGAACCCAAGCCATTTTGGTTTTAAAGTGCTTACAAGCTTTTGGTTAAGTGTATCTTAAGACCTTAAGTCTATCAACATACAAGGCCCTGCTTGTCCTCTCCACTTTGACCATTGAGCAAATACCTGTTTCCTGTATGATTAACAATGTTAAATGAATATATTTTCCCAGCAGCTAGTAAGAGGAACATTTTGGTTACCCACCTCTGTAGTTCTAGATTGAACTTGAAGCAAAGAAAAGCTTTTACCACATTTCAGCCCTTTAAGTGATGCTTTGAAATGCAAAGTTTCTCTTATGTCACTTTTAGGAAGTCTCTCAGGACATAATATAGAGAAGGCAGAGTGGAAGGTAACTGGAACTGTTCATTAGAACACATTCTTTTATTAGCAAGAAAGATCAGAAAAATAGCTGGAGGGGCAGCAGGTGAATAGATGACATTGAACCATACCTTGTCAAAAATTGTTCAGAAGAGCTGAGCTGTTCAACAATCCAACTATAGTTGGTTACCTTGTTCTGCCAGTGTAAAGCAGCCTCAGATGTGGACAGGGATCCCTGAAGAGCTTTGATCTTCTCATCAAGAAGTAGCTAAGAGGCCATTCTGAACCATCCCCAGTCCCAGAATTAGAGGGCAAGCAAGAATATCACCACTTGCAAGTCTTGCAACAGTAACTAGGCACCAGACTCATTGGACAGAGCCTCATTGTGCTACTTATCAGCTATAACCACAGAAAGAGTTTCTCTGGCTTACAGACTTGTAATCTCCTATTTTCTGATTCACAGAGCCTGTATCAGACTGAAGGAAGCAGAACATTAACCAGAGCAGTGCAAGAGCTGGACAGCCTCTGCTTATAGAACCTGTGGGTGCTACCTTCCTCCTGACTCATTCAATTTCTGCAGGGATATTCCCCCTGGATTGTTCAAGGGAAACAATCTACTAGTTCATGACCAGTTTCAAGAAGACTTCAAACTAAGAGATTATGTTTTGCAAACTTTCTCAATCCATCAGACAAAATTTATTAAATCAAACTTCCTTGATACTCTCAAGGTGACTTCCAAGGTCTCCTCTTCAGAGAGAAAACGAGCTTTACCATTCTTGCTGTTTACCCGGTAGGGGAGGTGCAGCAGCAGCTTCCTGTAAAAGAGGGCACAGAGACTTTCAGGGTCTCAGACCGGGTGAGCAATTGAGGTGGCATTGCAAGTTACTCTTGCAATTTGCCAATCAGTACACCAAGGAATGTTCTTTTAGTATATTTAATTCTTGTGACAGGTTCCTGCAATACCTGGTGCACAGCCCTGGTGTACAGGCCCTGAAATACTGCCAACACTATTCCTTTCTTTTGGCTGTGGCTATGACAACGGTTTCCAATGATAGACTGTGGGCTCTCTCCACGACCTTGCTTTTGCACAGTGCTGCATTTTAAATGTAGAGAAAGGAGGAGCTGCATTGATAATGCTCTCCTGGTGGTAAAAATCTGAATAATGCCTACAGCCTGAACGTGTTTTCAGGAGTTTGTCTTCTCTAGTAAAAAGAAATAAGTGGTGCAGCATGATTAGAGATTCTGGCCAGTCCAGCTTCACAAAGGATATGTCTACCCTGCAAAGCACAGTTCAGGTATGATAACGGACTTAGAGTTATGGAGTTGCTGGGATTTTAACATACATTGAAGGTTAATGATACCTGTGGCTCAGGCATAGAAAGGCTGGATCTTGGACTCAGGAACTATTCCACAGTCCCTTGTTATGTTAGGCATACGGCTTTTCCTGGGATGGCTGACAAGCCTTCTAGTTTATTTCCTCACCAGGATGTCTCAGACTGGACCCATTCAACTCTTCTCACTGATGACAGTTCAAACTTACTTGCTCATGCAGAGTCTGGACTCTTTCCCTCTTATCCCAGGCTTATATGTTAACAATATGAACGATGGGCCAGTCTTGGACCTCCACTCTATTGGCAGTACAAACAGAATCAAGGACACTTTAGAATCAAGAGATCTGCCCAGCCAAACTCTATAAAGCCCAACAAGACAACATGGTAGCAAAGATGGGGGTTACTTTAAACTGGGGTTTAAGTCATGCTGATTCTTTTCAGCTGTCTTGTAGGAGCCATGGCTGGAAGAGGCACAGTCAAAACACCTTTGCACCACACCTACTGAAGGCAGTCATTTGCTATAATTTGGAAAAGACCCTAAAATAAGCTTGGCTTAGAATCAGCCCCAGGACTACAGAGTTCGAAACAGTTCCTTTGAGCTGTTGAGTCTCACACATCTGTGAGACTACAGTATTTTTCAGTATGTAGAACTTGAAATCTTGTTTGTTTCTTTCATACTGAGAAGACTTGCACTTATATTTGTGAAAGCAGCACTGGATTAAGCTGTACCCAAGCAACCTTTATGGCAAACTTTTTATTTGCTAGGCTTGTGACTAGAGGCAGCTGGATACTAAGAAGATTATGGCAGATCTGAGGCACCAAAAAGATAGAACTGCAAAAGAAAAAGGATGCTGAGGTTTTCCTATGCCTGCACTATTGCATTAAGCTACCTCTTTTACTACCTATAGGTTCTGCAAGTCATTAGCTGAATAATTATTCCTCCTGATTTTCCAGTTTCAGAGCTAGCACTTCCAAACATTCTCCCACTCCTGTAGCATCTTTGGGTTAAATCCAAGCAGGGAGTAACCAACTCAGCCCAGTTTTGTCTGTGAGAAAGGTGGCTTTTCTATAGTTAGTCCACTAGGGACAGAATTCATTCGGGCCTTAATCCATGGCCTGCACCTTGAATTTATTTGCAGGAAGCCATTCACATATGTATCTTCCCACATGCCATTCAATGCAGCAAGTCAGCCCAGACAGGATTAAGCTTTCTTATGCAAGCACTCTATTGTGAAGAAGGATTTAAAGCAAAACAGGCAAGGGAATTATCTAAAAATCTCAGGCAGGGCAATTGCACACAGAGGGAAATATGGAGGAAGACTGAGAAGTCGGAGATTATATCAGTTAGTTTATTAACTTTGTAGGTTCGAAATAGCCCTATAAAAAAAAAAAAAAGAACTCAAAGAAAATCTCTTTAGGGAAACCTGGTAACATTTCCATCTCTGCATTCATGCCTGGATATGTCCACAATATGGCTTTCAACTTCTGAAAATGTATCTGCACATTTTTTACCATCTTCAGTTTTATATTTGTACAAATTAGTATTTAGAAAACAAACTCCCAAGAAGCCCTTCAAGACCATGGGCAGTTTTTTGCCAGGCGTTTTGAGCCCTTGAAGCTTTGCTGTTTAAGTAGCCAAAATCTGTCTTAAAGCTATTTTTGCTAGGACAGTATCACAGATTCAAAGTTAGCACACTATACACCTACACATGGACTACCGTTGTTTTTGTCTATATATCTATTTCTCATGTGCAATTAATAATATGATCTGCATCTTTAGCTTTGCTTTCTGCACAGCATTCAGTTGAAGGCTTGCTTAAACCTTCTTTCAAACAAGATATTAACTGTACTTCTTTCAATTTTGTTTCACTTACTTTTTAGGAGTTCGAAGGTCAAGAACCTTGTCCTGGATATCTAATGTGATGTCCGAGTACTTTGTGTCCGGCAGCTTGATTTTAATCTGAAATGATGGGCAGAGGTAAAACTGTGATTAGATATGCAGCCCTACAAGCCATAAAAGATCTCATCTTCATGTATATTTTGATGCTAGTGTCAAAGAGCAACATTCTGAGTTGTATCAGAAAAAACATGACAGTGATAATCATTGCTTCCAATAGCTTAGTGTTGTGTATTGATATCCTATTTTCTTCAAAATCCTGAGCTCATAATGTACTTGACAGGTATTCTACATCCAGCAAAACCCCCTGGCTTTGTGTATTCCAAGGATGGCTTGCTTCTACTAGAAAAACTGCACAGCAGTTCTACCTGTCTTGAAGTTCAGAAATCAGGGAGGTCTTTGATCATATAATAACGGGACAGGATCTGATACCTGTAACTTTAAAGACTGTCAGTATTGTAACATTCTGCTAACTCGCATACCTTATAATAAATGCAAGCAGATGAAAGCCATCTCCTTCCCAGCCCCTCTCCCCCCCCAAAATTATGTCCAAGATGAAACTTCATCTTGAAGCTACTTTTTATTTCCCTCAAATCTGTATGTGGCATATGTGTCTGCATAGATTCTCTTGAGTACACCAGGTCCTTGAGGAGATACATGAGTTCCTCAGGTTGGCAAGTGCAGATATCACAAATTTTGTCAATCAATTTTTGATCACAAATCACATCTACAAATACTTGAAGAACTATAAGAAAATCCTACAAGAGGCCAAAGGCAGCAATACAGCTTGGTGTTTACATTCCGTCCCTCAAGAAGGTGGCAAGATTGAAAAGGGTGGAGAAAGAGCACAAAGAAGGGATGGGAGATACAGGTTCAGCTCACCACCATATCTTCACAGCAGGCTGTGGAGGGGTCTTTCATGCTCATTCCAAAGAAGACGTCCTCTGTTCCCACACACTGTTTGAATAAAATCTGATACCTGAGGAAGAGGAGTAGTTGCCTAATAGTACTGGAGAAGGGGCAGGAGACTAAAGGAGATTGTGTTTCTCAGAGGACAGTAAATATCTGCATTGCGTTGTCTCTCCTCCTTTTCAGTCTCCCTTCAAGTCTTTAACCCATCTGTACTGGGTTTCTGTTCAGAGCCATGACTGAAATAGCTAGAAGACAGGTGAAGATTATTCACTCCACCATCCAAGGCACTCACTTTGCTGCCTTTACTTCACTAACCAGCCTATGCAGGATCAGGAAATGCATCCTAAGTGAACATGATACTTACCAACTAGTCGAACTCTACAAACCCTTGGGAACCGGATTTGAAAAGGATGCTGTCACAATTACATGTGTTCTGTTCTGTCATTCAATATATTTTTGCAGCCTGAGCATAAACACTCTTTTGGTCAAATTTTAATTATTTCCCATCGGCCAACATTTATTTTCTACCCCTCCACATCTACAAAATGCAGAATCTCATACTCCCTTGCTCTTGATACTTAATGAATGAGGAAATACAAACTAAAGATTGTATTTAGAACATACATTACTCCTACTAAATTGAGTGCAGTGAGACACTTTAAGCTGTTGGAAAGAGTGTATGGAAAGTCTTTTTCACATCTCCAGTGTTCATATGAGTATGTAATAATTCCTACGTCAATGAGAAATCTGTCTAATAGCTTTGGATGCACCTCTCTAGCCATCTGTTTTCCTTTTGGGCCATTTTCCTTGTTCAATTTGATGAACTGTTACAAAGATTCTCTTTTCATCTGTGCAACATAAGCCATAATTGCTTGAGGCTAGAGAAGCACTGCATTTTACCCAGCATGGACAGGAAGGGTCAAAAAATGGCATGAGAAAATCTTCTGTTCTGCCCACAATACAAAGAGAGCTTGTTTTATACCTCACAGGTGATGGTTTCAAGAACAGCTGTATGTGAGGCTAGAGGTGAATGCCAAATAATTTCCAGAAAGGCTGTCTAAGTTCAGGTGGGTCTCAGTCCCATGTTTAGATCAGGAAATTGAACACCTAATGGCATGACCTATGTGCAGAGGAAAATGAGGATTCTGGACTACAAACTAGCGTACAAACAATGCAGCTTCATGGGCTTCAGTCTATCTTCTCCAGCATTTAGCACTCCAGGATATGGCATCAGAACACAATGATTAGAATGCAAAGGCTGCTTTGTAGATTGACCCTGAAGGCTTTCTGACATCTACAAACTACAGCTACCATGCCTGGCTGTATCTATTTTGAGAACTTTTTTGTTATTGTTTTTCTATGAGCAAGGGAAATGGTTTTAGGCTGTCCCTTGACAGACTACGATCAAATGACAAGATTTAAAAGTTGAAAACTGCCTGCACGTAGCCTTCCTTCCTGTAGTACTATTTGTCTCTAAAGAGCTTAATTCTTTGAAATGCAGATATAAGTTGGAGTACTTTATGAAATTGTGAGTATGAAAAATGAATGTTGCAGTGGGAAAAGACAGGTATTTCACACAAATGGCATATCTGAAAGCTAGTAAATTGTTTTGCTGGCCTACTTCCCCTCCTAATCTTATTTAATACAAGTACCTGACACTGCAAGTAATCTTATGATGTAAAAAACTATCTCTTTGTTTCTGTCATGAGATCAGAAGGTTTCCAAGGGAGAGGTTAAAATCACTCCTCATGTGCTGCTTTAGGTGCAACACTGATATCCTTCCTTTCTCCTTCCATGACACAAACTTTTCAGATGGCTGTTTCACTCAAATGCAGTAGATGCTATTTAACTCATATTTCCATTAACACTACATAAAGCCCATGCAGGCAATCTCAGCTCACTTACTCTGGCTGTTCTCTGGGGTCCCAGGTATCATCAAATTCAGATTCTTCTGGGACATCCTCTGTATTCCAAATAGTTTTCCCGTTGTCAGATTTCACTTGAAAAGCACCTGTAAGTGATGAGGAAAATCGCTGTCGTATTTTGGAACATCTATGTTCCTCTAGGTTTGCTGAAAACTTACATTTTTCTAGGCTTTAGAAAAATCTTTGTATTAACAGCATTCTAGTTAATGGCTGCAGCCTCCTTCACCTCAGTATCTTAATGAATGAGAATTTGCAGAGGGAGGATGTTTTCTCTTCCTTTCCCTTAAATCTCCTTTATCCAACCTTTATGTCAAAGAAATTGTCTTTTCAGGCGTAAAATATCTAGCACTTCAGAATGGGTAATGTGTAGAAGTATGAAATATTAATCTTCCCCAAGACCCCTGACATGAGATTTTTAAGTGAGCAGAGTAACTTAACAAAAGGACCTCCTCCTCCTCACATAGAAATCCAGTTCTTCCCATTAATTATTGAATACAGCCCAGGTAACGTACTGAAGACACATGAAAGTTCACGGGCAGAATACTATGGTTTCTGCCTGTCCTACATGGAAAAATGTATTTTCTAGTAAGCTGGTAAATCTACAACTTGAAGGTTTCTATAGTAGAATCTCTAGTTATTGTTGGAATCCCAAGCAAAAATACTCTGTTATATTTGCTACAGTTCCTTTCCTGCTACAGTCATCCTGGTCCTTGTTGACCTTTCTTGTGGCTCATAACTAAACTGCCCAATAATGTGACCGCATTAGCTCCAGGAAAAACTTTTCATTAACTTTGCCAAGATTAAACTTGTCTTCCTTTCTTTCCTGAGTACAATCCAAGGTGTTGACACAAATTTAGGAACCCTCAAGATATTTATTCCCACTGTCTGAATGTCTGCTTTTATATATGATGCCAGAACACCTGGAGTCAGGTAAAGCATTTAATTGTCCAGGGTTTCCAGGCAAAGAACTAGGTGCAGGAAGGAGAATAACTGAAAAACACCTCTCAGTCTGTTGAGGGCAGCACTGAAAAAAGCTTCTATTTTTTCCCATGTGTAGTCTAAAAAGGGTTGTGAAACCTTTTGGGGGAATATGGTATGACTGTATTTCACAGTACACTTCATAGCTCTTCCTTCTCATAGACACAGACTCAGTTCCATGGTTTACTCCATGAAGAGCCTTTCAGGGGATTCCTTAGAAGTCCATCTTCCTTGTTTGCTCTAAGTAAACATTAATGATTCCATGAGAGTACTTCTATGGAGTTTTTTGCTGCTCAGTTATGATTCCTATCAGCCTGTGACCAGGCTATGCTTTCTATCCTGTGTATCGTCACCACTTGAGGCTGCTGTGCTCTGGAGTTTCCCTTTCTGCTTCTCTTTATGCATTCTGCAGTACAGCTTTCAGGAAAAGAAGAATTTTACAGTGTAATTATAAAAATGTAATGCTATTTCCATTTCAAAGGTCAGTGACCACTCTTATTAAAGCAAACTCCATCAGTGGTTACTTACTACAGGTGTTACAGTCTGCTAACATGGGACTGAATGCTAAAACATAAAAACACTCCTCCTTACCAGTGGTCTCTTTCTTTACTGGTCCAATGCTACCAGGAGTCATGGCGCTAACAGAATACCGTGGCTGCAAAAAAGACAAATGGAACTTCAATAAATTTTTGTAGAGCACAACTCAGTAACAACAATAATGTCAATAAATATAAAATGTTATCTGAGGTCAAACAAATCCCTCCTAGAAAAAAAAATAAATATTAGCCCACAATTTCATGACTGAACCACTGAACATTCACTCTTCTTCACTCTCACCCAGCAGAAAGTGACCTTGACACACTGGGTTTATGCATGACTCCCAGAAGCACAGTATTACAGAAAGATATGCTTTTTGAGTATTAGCTTCTGCGGCATTTTTGCAAAATTTCCATGCTTTACCTGCCATTAAAATATTGCAGGAAAAAAACAAGGGTGCTACATGAAAAGCCCATCACAGCATTTGATTCCTTTTGACAGCAGAGATCATATGAGGCAACAACGTTTTCCTCTAACTATGAATCAATTTAGTGCTAATAGGCCAATGTGAGGCATTTATATATGAACACTCCTTGGTTTGATAAAAGTGCCTCATATGCACAGAACATTAAATTAAATCTAAATGAAGATTTCAATTTACCCAGATTGACTCAGACTTAATTGACGTCCCTTGTGGCAATTTTCCATTTCTGTTTCTCAAGTGTCATTCCTTTTATTAATAAAAGATGTAAACAAATTCTTTTAAAATCAGGATGTTTACTGCAAAGATGTGCAGCAATAATGCTAGCTTTAAAAGGCAAGCATTAAACAGCTGAAAGGTAGTTAGAGTCTTAAGGACCACATCTACCAACTACTGAAAGGAAATTTCAAGGGATATGGACCCCTTTTATCCCAAATATTACTACCATTGCCACTATTAGTCCCCAAGTGCTGGGTCAGCCAGCTGGCTCTTTATTGAGGAGAAATTTGGAGGAACACTGAGACATTTGCCATTTTTGTTATCCATGTCATAACATGACTTGTTCAAAATCCTAAGAGACTTGGCAAAGTTTTGAGCCTTTACAGAGGCCTTCCACATTGTGACTGTTGGCACCTGTGGCCCTCCTGGGATATTTATCCCCGGCACACATGCACACCTAGATAAAAACAGCAGTTGCATATTGCAGGAAAAAAATGTATGTTTTCCAAAAGCTGTGACTGATTTTCATCTGGTCGTGAGGTGAACTGAGAGAAAAATGGAATAATATTTCTCTCATTAATCATTCTACAATCACCAACACACCTACTGTACTTCGATGACCAGTTATCTCTACAGTTCTTCAACACCTGACACTCAGCTGCCTCTGGATATTTTAGTTTTTACTCAGAAGTTGAGCAGCAACTGTTTTCCTTTCATATAAAGTACTTAGCTGTAATTGCCTTCATCTCTGGCAGACTTCAGGGAAAAGTAGGGGGAAGTGTAAAGTATCTAAAGGTCTTTTAACTACATGTTCTCATGTCCTTCAAGATGAAAAATTATATCTCCCTCCCATTTTGTGGTCACAATCTCTCCTTGTTTTCTTGGGGCATCTTCCTTATTCTCTCCCTCAAGAGCTTGTTACCCTAAAAGCATCTTCTAGCAGTTTCAATCAGTCCAAAACCTTTTATTTTTTTCATTCTCTTTTTACTCATCCTGGGAAAAGGGAGACTTGCTTCTCCTCAATTACCAAGGTTAGGCTACAGTACAACATGTAAAAGAAGCAGCAATTCTAATGAAAGACTCACCACATGTTCATCATCATCATCATTATCATCATCTCCTTCTTGAGGATCACGAAGCAGTTTAGCAAGGAATTGTAGAGAAGAGCCTGAGGAAACACTGTCCATAACAATACCCACAGCTCACCTATGCAGAAAAAACAAGTGACAGAGGAAGAAAAAACAAAATGTGTTCTATACTGTCTGTAAAACATAGTTTTCCTGCTGTGTGTTCTGGAAGGATAAATTTTAGCCAAACTCTTACATGTGTGATGACAAAACATATGTAATAGAACATAATCAACACTTCATCTCTGACGCTCTTGCTCCACAGCTATTAGCTGGGGAGCCCAAGCCTTACAGTAAGTGTGGTAGGCCGAGTGTCAACACGGATTTACAGCTACAGCAGCGAGGGCAGCAGCAAGCCTTGGCTCAGACCTAGCACTAGCGGGTCTAGGAAGGGTCCTCACGCAGGGTACCTGCCCATCCGCCTTGCTCCAGGCGGGTTTAGAACAGCTCCAGCTCCCGGCTCCAGCTGAGGGCGGGCAGGCGGGCGGAAAGCCGGTGTCAGGGCAACCCGCCCTCACCACGGCTCCCGACCCCGCGGTGCGGGCACCGGGGCTCCCGCCCTCCCGCAGGCGCGACCCGGCTTGGCGCAGCGGCCCGCCCCGGGGCGGCCGGGCCTCCAGCCGCAGCGCGCAGCTGCTCTGGCCCGCCC